>JAJKFI010000002.1:49833791-49863011 GCA_029204185.1 Lerista edwardsae | reverse complement strand
GGGGCAGGGGTGGGGCTGGGGTGCAGCTGTTAGGTCGCATCCAAGCCCCCGTTGGTAGGCTGCGTGGCCCCGATTTAGGCCAGACAGCTTTCTTGGTTCTGCACCTGCTAAATAGCAGGCATAGATCCGAGGTGTGATGAAACAGTTATGTTTCATGTACCTTATTTCTGTTTTATACTTTCTGTTTATTTACTTTGTTAAAGTGCATTTCCAAGGGCCTGATCTGTTACTCTAAGGATGTCCCAGCTAGAAGGAACAGATCACGTCAAGGTTGCCAACCAATCAGTTATTTTTCCAGCTAAGGATCCGGGGACTAGCAGAGTCTCTCGCTCTCTTTCCTGCTGGCTTTGCTACAAGATGGCTGCAGGGAGAGCCGCTCTGTGAGGAGTAGAGAGAGAGGAGTTGCTGCTGGGAGAGGCCTAGCACTGAGGAGATTGAGACAGGGTCTGAGTGGGAGCAAGACTCCGTCCGGTTTATGGTTATTTTGTTCTGTATCTTCCTTGGCCCTGGGTTGCAACCCCTTTTATCATTACAAACTGTTAATAAAATCTTTTTTTCATAAATCCATCTGCCTTGTTCTGGATTCCAGTGGAGAGGAGTTTAGCCCAGGAAACTCCTCTGGTAACCTGATACCTGGGCTGGTGGCAGCGGATTTAACCTACCAAGGCATTTCCCACTAGTATAGGCTGAGTGGGCAAGTAGGGGCGTCATAGGTTACAACCTCCCTTTCATTCATGACGCGAGAGACCAGAGCCTCTCCTGGGCAAGGGGACGAACGTGCCCTTGACCCGGAGAGGCTCCCCAGCGCAGCTAATGTGCGCAGGATTTGGCACAGGCCCGCCAGCCTCGCCAATCCAGCGCAATTTAGGATTGCGCTCTCAGAATGATTCAGTCTCTGTGGCACTGGAGTCCCCTGGGATATGTGTCGTCCAAGAATAAAAACTTGCCCTTTGTCGTGCCCTTTGTTCTTCAGTGAGTTGCCACAAAACTACTACCTTGGTTTCACAGGACAGTTTATTGTTTGCAGGCTGGTTTTGTTGTTGTTTTTATTATTGTGGGAAATGTTCATCATTTTAAAAAAAAATGGTCAGACAAATGACAGATGAATAGTACATTAAACCATCATGCTTTTCTCATTTCACTGTTGTTACTCTTTGTTCTAATATGCACTAGCTACCTCAAGTCCTTTGGGAGCGATGGGGGACAGAAGTATTTTAAAATAAACATTAAAAAATGTGTACATGTTTTCCATCCCTCTTCCTGCTATTGCAAGTATGCAGCTATGCCCACTTGTGGAAGTTGTTAGTCAGCTTGCCTCTGCGTTCTATACAAGCACAGTGAATTAACTGTTCCCCTTAAGCACAAGTTCCCCTTCCCTTCCTGTGGTCTGAGTCTAGCCCCAGCCTGCTCAACTGAGCTGTTCGAGTTGGTGCTTGCTAAAATACAGGCATAGACTTGAGAAGCCCTGTGTCAGGGCTTCCCTGCCAGGGTAAATAGCAGCTGTGGGGCCCCTGATCTGGATTAGGACTGTGGTGAAAACGAAGGGTTAAAACCAGTGGTGTCATCCTGGCGGAACGGCCCAGTACGCCATTCCGCGGACGGGCCCGGGCCACGCCGCCTCTCCTGAGGATGGGCGAGCTGCTCCTGGGCCCGCCCGCCCTCCCGCGCGTCCGAATTGCTCTGAAATGGAGTGATTCGAGAGGCAGGGAGGCGTGGCTGCCCTCCGCCATAGGGGCGGAGGGCTGCCAATCATCCAGGCGTCCCAGTTCCTGGCGCGCCCAGATGACGTTTCTGGTTAAAACTACCTATATCTCTGCATTGTGCTCCTGATCTGGATTAGGCTCCTGGTAGTTGTCTTAGTTTACAAAAGTTAGAGGCCAACTGCTGTTAATGTTTTAGATAGAATCTCCCAAAAACCTAGTCATAATATTTTGCTCTTATTTACATATCTGTTTATTTAAAAGTTAGGGCCCAGTCCTATACAACAGTGGTTCTCAAGCGTTTTAGCACCGGGAGCCATTTTTTTAAAATGACGATCTGTCTAGGACCCACCAGAAGTGATGTCATGGCCAGAAGTGCCGTCCTTGTGACGCCAGAGCCTGCTGCTTTCCTGAGAATGCAGCAATAAATTGGGTTATTTTTCAGCCAATAGCAAAGTGAATCAGAAAGAAAAAAGCCTATTTACAACCTTGACACAAGCAAAACAACCACACAGCCCTCCTCCTTTCCAGCATCCCATTTTCCCATATTGTCAATATGTCTTCTCTAGGTGCTTTGCGACCCACCTGAAATTGGCTTGCGACCCACTTCTGGGTTCTGACTCACAATTTGGGAACCACTGCTATACAACATTTCAGCGCCAATACAGCCCTGAGCTAAGCAGGGAACAAATGTTCCCTTACCTTGAGGAGGTCTCTATGACTTCACCACCATTGCCAACTTCAGTTGGCATGGCTACATTAGTGTTGGAAAGTTGAATAGAACTGGGCCCACAATGTTACTAAAACAACATATTTTTTTTCTTCCACTCATGTTCATTTGAAGTTTAAAGACGCAGCAAGCTTCTTTAGAAGAGAGTAAGTCGGACGTATCTCCATGAATTAAATGGAAGGGCTTATGATTTACATAATTGCAATTGACTGCAGAAAATGGCCAGATCAGTGTGTGCAGATTGTTGAGTTGTTTTTTGAAACCAGCTTGCAAAGAATGTTGTGTTGTACTCTCCAGAATGTGCATACCACAGAAATATTTTTGCAGCATAGTTCAGATTTACTAGTAAGCAAAATGTTTCCAGATGTAACCTCCTCACAGATTGCTGAACAATTGTTTCATGGGTATTTATCAAAGGACATAGGCTATGTTATGTTAAAAGCAAACAACCACAGCAGCCTTTTAACAATTAATTGCAAAATCTAGTTTGTGTGCCTCTTGTATTGTCGTTTTCAGGGAGAAATTATTCTGTGTACTTTGAGAGCTCAACAGATCCTAATCATTCTCTTTGCTATGCTACATCTAGAAAAAAATGAACTTCCTTGTTAAACACAGAACAGCTACTCTGTTTTGTCATCGTGCATTTTACATGTGTGTTCTGAAGCAATTTTACATTTAACTTCATTTTTTCATATTATGGGCTGGTTTTAGGCTATCTTGGAGTACACATTGTTCTCCCTAAACATCACTATCCACAGTAAACAAGCATAAGAAGCTCTGCAGTTCACAGATGATAAGCAGTGGACCCTCAGTATCTGAAGAATTTGGCATCGGTGACTCACCGCAGATACCAGGGGAAAGCCACTTCCGGTTTGCTCCTCAAACCTAAATGGCTTTCTGAGGCCTCCAGCAGTCCTTTTAAGGCCCATGGAGGCCTTCTGAGGCCTCAGAACATCTCCAGAAAAAACCAGAAGGCACTTCTGGTGCCCTGTTGCAGATCTCAGTATCCGCGGGTTTGGTACCTGCACCAGGTCCGAGAATGGATCACCCACAGATACGGAGGTCCACACAGGGGTGGGCAAAGGGTGGAGAGGAAGTGACAGGGTGGAGGAAGGCAGTGATGGGGACAGGGTGAGCAAATTGACCATGAGAGGGGGCGGATTGGCGGCAGCAGTGCATGCCATATCCAGGGCTGGGTTTTTGGCGGTTAAAATATCTGAATTTTTAAAAAAACACTGCATTTTAATATATGTTCCAGACAATAGAACAGACTACTTTTCCAATTACAGATAATGCTGTGACTGCATCTGCTGACACTATATCACCTATATCATCTACCTAGTACACTTTAAAAGCATTTAAAATTAATAAAAATGAGAATATGGAATGAGAATGTAGAATAAGAACACATAACACTGCAATTTGCTATTTTAATCAAGAAACTTTGGAAAAAAATATTATTTAAAAAAAAAAAACACCCCTAGCCATATTATATCCTAAATCTCTTTCCAGGCCATGCAACTATTTTTGGGATGCATGATTAGGTTTAGTTAGAATAGCATATAAGACCATAAGCCTTTAGTTCCTATTACTAGGATGCGTTCCACTACTTTGCTTGCTGGTGACAAATTACACCAGCGATTTTCAACCACTGTGCCATGGCACATTGATGTGCTGCAAATGTCCCACAGGTTTGCAGTGGGAGTTAGTAATGCCATTAGGGGTTATGAACCCACTCCCCATTGCCGTATGCCTTGTCAAGTATCAAAAAACTGATGGTGTGTCTTGATGATTTTAGCCTTGATGGTGTGCCTTGATGATTTGTCAGTGAGATGAAAAAGGTTGAAAATTGGTAAACTACACAATAGTCAAATTGCTTCCTAATGTTTTGTTGTTATTGTTACTTGCTTAGGATCTGGATCATGTACAAATACATCTGGAAGAAGTGAGGTTCTTTGATTTATTTGGTTACAGCGAGGAAACAGGGGTTTGGCAGTGTTTCATGTGTAATAATCCTGAAAAGGCAACAGGTAAGGGAGTTTTTTTTCCTATACTACTGGGATACCCGAATAGTAAAGTTCAGAATCTTCCAAACAGCTGAATGCTGTTCTGTTGTGGATGACATGAATCATACAACTAAATCATTAAGGGCGCAATCCTAACCTGGAGTTAGACCGGCACAGTTAGGCCAGCAAAGTTTGGCTGGCACAAGGCCACTTGTGGCAAAGTGTGCTTGGACCATTCTTGGAGTCTGGGAGGATGGCGCACGTCTACTTTACAGTGTTCCATTTGCCAGCCAAACTTTGCTGGCCTAACTGTGCCGGCCTAACTCCAGGTTAGGATTGCGTTTTAAGTGCCCCTCATTGACTATTTGTGAACAGAATGTCCCTGAATCTTGCATCTCAACTGAAAGCAGGGTGGACATTCACCAAGTTAGCAAGCCACTTCTTCCTGGTTCAAAGGCTGAAAAAAGACCTTTGTGCCAGATCTTCGGTTGTTGGTTGTGGGCTACACCATCAGAAAACAAATGTTGACATAAGGTTGGTCCTAGAGCATGGGTCAGTGCCCAAGCATTTCTCCGGGCCCATTGAGTTCTTTCTATATGCACTGGATATCAATGCCGAACAGCCCAATCCTATTTAACTTCCACCGCAGAGTGGCCAGAGTGGCTTACGCTCTATCCTGTGGGTCAATTGATCTACTTGGACCTACATTGCTGGTGCAAGTCCAAGTGGATCTGTGTCAGTGGATCTTGCCTGAGAACAAGGATAGGATATGGTGCGCACCAGTGCTGCTGATCCCACCTCCTCCCAGGACCCAATCCACCAATCCCCACCCCTGCCCTTCTGCTGCCCTTCCGCTGCTCAGCACAGAGCTTTCCTGCTCTGGCACGCATGGAGGCATGCACAGGTGCTGGCAGGCTTTCTCACTAGTGCCACTGACTCCTAGGCTGTCACAAAGCACTTTTCGGCAGAGCGCAGAGACCATCGGATTGTGCAGATTACTTGTTTGCTTCCATATGTTTTGGGTCCTTTACACGCCATCAGCAGTACTGACTCTTCTTCCCTGGGACCTCAGAGTCATTTTCCCTATCTATTACAGTGCTTTTTCCTTCCTTCCTGATGTCAGTTTGATGCCAGACCCTGTTGGCTTCTCTTGTTCATCCTCAAGAAATGCTGGCAGGAACTCTGTGATTTATAGTTTTTGAGAGAGCACATTGCATGGAGATAGGTGTGCCTTCCTATCTCTCAAATTACCAATCCTATGGTTTCTTCTATAAGGCACACCCACTCTCTAGTGCAGAGGAGGGTCAAGGCCAGCATTACTCTGTTCAGACCAAGAAGGTTTAATAGCAAGGAGGCGGCATGACATCATTTTCTTGAAGCCACATCGGGGCACCTGCGGCCATATTTGTTCACTCAGTCAGATCATTGCCGCCAAGGAGGATTGCCGTGAATTCACGAATGACAATCTTCCTGCACGTGTGTAAAAGTTAATATCAACCTCTTTAATCATGCCTGTGTGTTCACACTTTATTTTTCCGCCTTTCATTTTCTACTGTAATATTTATGAAATTCTGAACATTAACAGAATTTTTTTTATGCGGCATGACCATTTTATTTTTGCTTGTGTAGATTTCAATAAAGTCTGTCAAAATAGTGAAATCTGAGTTTAAATAGACAGCAAGTATGTTCAGTAATATTATGAGGAATTTAACCTTGTAATTGCATATAAATCATAATAAGGTTATCAATAATGTGTGTACATGATCACATGTTTTTATTTTCGTAAGTATTTATTTAAGGAATAAACTATTAAATCCTAACCAGTACGAGCAAAGCAATCTGAAATGCTTGGAATGAGGATTGTTTTGAGTTACCTAACATGGCAGCTAAGCCCGCCCACTGGCTTCACCTCACGAGCATTAGCGCTTAAGGTATGCCGCCTCCTTGTTATTAAACCTTCTTGGTTCAGACGGTTGCATGTTCTGTTCCCACACTGCTTCTGAAGGTCTCCAGCAAGTCTTGCAAGCTTTGGAGATCCTACATATACAAGAAAATGTTTGCATGTACATCTTACCATCTCCTGTTTAGCCTCATTGTTCCCTCATGGTAACGGGCTCACTGCCCATCTCAGGCCCCTGTTCCTTGCCTGCTTTTAAAGTGGTTATTGAAAACATTTTTCCTTGCAAAACTTGTTATCAATTTGTTGCTTTTTGAGACGCTGTACTATAGAGTTATGGGACGTGGTGGCGCAGCGGGTTAAACCGCTGCTGCTGGGCTTTCTGACCGGAAGGTTGGGAGTTCAAGACTGCGCGACGGGGTGAGCTCCTGTTGCTTGTCCCAGCTCCTGCCAACCTAGCAGTTCGAAAGCACCTAAATGCAAGTAGATAAATAGGGACCACTTCGGTGGGAAGGGAATGGCATTCCGTGCATAGAGTCATGCCGGCCACATGACCACGGAAGCTTGTCCTCAGACAAAACGCCGGCTCTACAGGCTTTGAAACGGAGATGAGCACCGCCCCCCACAGTCGGTCATGACTAGACCATTCGGTCGTGGGGAAACCTTTAACCTTAACTATAGAGTTGGCTGTAAATGCTGTTGCTTTAATTTATTTTGTGTGCTTTACAGTCAAATCCTGAGCTGCCAGACTACCCGAGCGAGCAGTGGTAGCCAAGTGGGTACCACTGTACCACAGGAAGCTCCGCGGAAGAAGGGGAGACATCCGTCCCCTTTCTCTGCAGTAAGGGCATGGGTGAGCCACCCAGGAACACTCTTTTGCTCCACCCACAAAGGACACAATGCTGGCAAGCGGTGCACTGATTTCTCCCTGGCTCGCTTTGCTGCCTCTGGGAAACGTGGAGTAGGTGTTAGCTGGGCAATCAGCCAGCACCAGTGGTAAGGGCTTCCCACTGGTGCTGGAGGTGCCTTACAACACCTTTTGCAACATACAGTAGATGTGGGTGGTACTCTCGTACCAGCCGCGCTATGCCCGATTGGATCAGGCCCTTAATGTTTATATTTTGTGGTTCTGACTGGGTGACAGAGATGGGTTGTGGGACCATTTGGATGGCCTCTAGGGGAAATAATGGTAGTTGGGAAATGAATGTCCTATTGACTTAAAGCTCAACATTAAAATAACTAAGATCATGGCAACCACGCCCCTCACTTCCTGGCAAATAGAAGGGGAAGAAACGGAAGCAGTGACAGACTTTATTTTCCTGGGCTCCAAGATCACCACAGATGGTGATTACAGCCATGAAATTAATATGTTTGCTTCTTGGTAGGAAAGCTATGGCGAACCTAGACAACTTAATCAAAAGCCGAGACATCACTCTGCCAACAAAGGTTCGCCTAGTCAAAGCTATGGTTTTCCCAGTACTAATGTATGGCTGTGAGAATTGGGCCATAAGGAAAGCGGAGCGCCGAAGAATAGATGCTTTCGAATTATGGTGTTGGAGAAGACTCTTGAGAGTCCCCTGGACTGCAAGGAGGTCCAATTGGTCCATCCTCCAGGAAGTCAAGCCTGATTGCTCCCTGGAAGGATACATACTGAAGCTGAAGCTCAAAATACTGTGGCCACCTCATGAGAAGAGAGGACTCTTTAGAAAAGACCCTCATGCTGGGAAAGATTGAAGGCAAAAGGAGAAGGGGGCAGCAGAGGATGAGATGGTTAAATAGTGTCACTGATGCAATGAACATGAAATTGGGCAAACTCAGCGGCGTCATGCTGCCGGAACACTGGGCGGGAGGAACGGGTGAGCAGCAGCCTGCCTGTTGTGTACCGCTCCGTTTTGCCGTCTTCCCCGCCCCCGCGGAAGATTCCAGAGCGTCGTTTTGCCTTGGCACTGGGCTACACTTTCTACACCACTGGGCTCAGGAAGAGTGCTCTCTGGGCTTTAGGTAATCTGGGAGGTTCTGTAGGTTGGAATAGCAGTTTGCTACATCATCATGCAAGTCTTATTTATATAATTAGTTAACTTTGCTATTTGCTTTTTGCCTTCAAATATACCTGCTTATTTTCTGCACCTTTTCCTATTACGGCCTGGTTTGGGTTGAAGAATTGCCTTGTCTTTAACATCCTGCTTTTAAATAAAGCTCTTTAAATTATTTCAGGTGTTTGAGTAGTAGGGAATTGCATTCACAAAAGGACTTGTGGGATTGGGTGGAGAATTTGGTTACTCTACTCTCCTAGCCTCCTCCTGAGTAATTCTGCCTGCATGAATTACATGCAAATGTTCTTGTTTCACAATTGATTTCTGGTTCCTCTTGGTGTGGATCTGTTAAATGGAATTACACCAGTTATTCATTTGGGCAGGTATGTTTCTGCTGGAAATATTTAGCTGTTTTGGCCAGATGGAGTAATTGGGGGGGGGAAGCAGATATCAATTAAACTAAATTGCCATCTGAAGTGGACTGCTCCAAATTAAATCAATAATACAGCAGAATGGAAACAACTGGCATTTAGAATGTTTGGACAATGTTATTATGCCTACTGTAGGATATCACATGGAGATGTTTGTTTGTATACTGCTTGTCTGGTAGTATTTTATTTATTTGAAGGATTTCTATACCACTTTTCTGCAGTTGGGATTTCAAAATTTTCACTGACATCAGAGAGCTTTGCATGTGGGAGTTGAAGTGTTTTGCATTGTATTTCACCCAGCAGTTTTCCACAAATCAAAATTAAATATATGGTTTCTCTCCCCCACCCCCACGTGGATCCATTTTATTCAACAGCACATCTGTTCAGGAACATAATTCAAACTTGATCACTGCTCGACTAAGCTGGTCCTGTGCAATGCCTGGACAAAATAAATTAAGGCTGAAATCTGAGTGCATCCGCTTAGAAATGAACAATTTCTTGCCTATCCCATCCTGAGAGTTCCAAGAACTAAAATGCGGGCATATATAAAATATTAATTCTAAATGCAAAATAGGATTGTTAAATCCCTATTCTACCAGCACAATCCTATATGTGTATACTCAGAAATAAGTCTTACGGCCCAGCCCAGTTCACCTTGGCAGCATTTCTTTGGCTGCCAACATTGGGGCTGATTGGATCAGGTGACTGGCTCCTTGGACATAATACCAATGACAGCCAGATACCACATAGATGATGGCTGCCTTCATGGTGATGACCCAACACCATGCCAGTAATGCATCATGGTGATGATGCACTGATGTCACAGTGATGGCATCCCAATGGCATGTCAGGATGCCGTTCTGTGGTTAACAGGCTGTGCCCTTGTTTCCATCAACATTGATGGTGTTACTGGGAAGGGCTGTGCCAGCATCGCTTTGCCAGGATAAGCTTAGCATTTGGCCTTTGTTATGCTGTTGTTACCAGGACAGGGTGTGTGTGTGTGCGTGTGTGTGTGTGTGTGCGTGTGTGTGTGTGTGTGTGTGTGTGTGTGTGTGTGCGCGCGTGTGTATACAGGCAAACACACACAGACACATAGACACTGAGCAACACTGATGTGCTACTTTCAAAGCAGAGCTTGAAAATTGTGTATTTGCCACAGATGTCTGGAGGAGTAACCAATGAGCATCTAGACTTTAGCACTATGGCCTGAGGGCCACATCCAGCCCACCAAAGATTTTATCCAGCCCACAGCAGATTTTTTTTGGTCAGAACATTTGCTAATGTTTGACATTTTTTACTCATTAAATAAAAAAGGTAAAGGTTTCCCCATGACCGGATGGTTTAATCGTGACCGACTGTAGGGGGCGGTGCTCATCTCAGTTTCTAAGCTGAAGAGCCGGTGTTTGTCTGAGGACAAGCTTCCGTGGTCATGTGGCCAGCATGCCTATACGCCAAGGCGCACGGAACGCCATTACCTTCCCACCAAAGTGGTATCTATTTATCTACTCGCATTTTTTATATGCTTTCAAACTGCTAGATTGGCAGGAGCTGGGACAAGCAATGGGAGCTCACTCCGTTGCGTGGTCTTGAACTCCCAGCCTTCCGGTCAGAAAGCGCTTACTCATTATATAGTAGGTCATTATTATCTGCAGGGGTTCTGTTCCCGGATATCAACATCTATGGATGCTTAAATCCATGGATTTGGGGACCTCTAAACTGCCTGAATACTACTTTGCATTGTAGTATCCAGTGCTCCAGTTCCATTTGAAGTCCAGTCCCATAAATGTGCTCCAGTTCCATTCGGAGGGAAACAGGTGGGCTACCAGGGGTGGGGGTCAGTAACTGCAGATTCTCAAATCTGCAGGTATCAAACCCATAGATAATGTGGCCCCACGTGTATATTACGTCTCAGTTTAAGCATGGCGTTTCTTTGTAATGGTCACATTTCTCTTTTGTTTTGAGGCCCAAATCCTAACCAACTTTCCAGCACTGACATAGCTGTGCCAATGAGGGCTGTGCTGGATCCTGCAGTGGAGTAGTAGTTATGGAGGCTTCCTTAAGGTAAGGGAATATTTTTTCCCTTACCTCAGAGCTGCATTGCCCTTACCCCGGTGCTGGAAAGTTGCTTAGGATTGCGCCTTTAATAATATCACGCTGCTTGCTAAAATGTAAAACATATTCATTCATTCACTCAAATTTCTTTCATTTATAAAACTGATATTTTTTCAAACCCCGGAAATATGTAAAATATACTATGTATAGTGCCCTTGTACAGAAAAGTTTGGAGACCCCTACTTTAGTACTTTAATTGTATATGAAACTGCAGCTGAATCAATGAAAAATTCACAACTACCGTTTTGCAGTCCTTGCAGGAGTCTTTATTAGTCTGCATTCATAATATTTGAGCAGACTCCTAACATCTTGAATTTCCTAAATGGTTTGCTGTTCCTGCTTTTGACAGTTCTTAGGAAAAAGCATACGGATAAAAAGACGTAAAGTGTCTGTTTAAAAGACTTGAAATATATGGGTTTGGCAGTTCCTGACTCTCTCTGTCATTATTTAAAAGTAGCCATTTCTCACGGAGTGGAAATATATTGGGCCAAACGCTGTAGTGTGAAACATATTGAATCAAAATGTTTGACGTTCAACCACAAAAAACTCACTATATTGGGGCCTTTTTTTTTGCTCATTTCCTGCTGTCATAGCAAAAAATGAAACAGGTTTATTTTTTTTAGTTGTCATCTGCCAGATGGGGGCAGATCATTTTACAGGCAGCTGGACTCCTAGACCTGGAAATACATGTCAGAGACTCCTGATATTCATTAGACCAGTGGTCTTCAGATGATGGGGTGTGGGTCAAACCCACAGCATTTCTTTGGTTTGTTTAAGCTCTTTTTTTTGTGAGGAGAAGAAAGGAAATGAGAGAATAGGAGAAAGAAAGACTAAGAGACAAGATTAAAAAGAAGAGAAAAGACTGAAAATTGCTGGTCTAGATGCCAATCAGATGTGAGCAATACCAATGCCAATCAGATGGAGCTGCAACTGGGGTGGGGAGAATTCTTCGCTTTCTGTTCTGTAGGCGCCAGGCGCTGTACAGAACCAGCTGGCTCCACCCACTCATCGCTGATGTCGTTGCTGGCTAGGAACCAGCCGCGGGTAGACCTGGGCTCTGCCAGCCTCCAGAGCCCAGCCTCCGGCTTATGACGTCACTTCTGGTGGGCAGATCCTGACACGTGCCAATCAAAAGTGAGTTCCTGTTCTTAAATCATTTAGATGCCACCACTGCACATAGATGATGGCTGCCTTCATGGTGATGACCCAACACCATGCCAGTAATGCATCATGGTGATGATGCACTGATGTCACAGTGATGGCATCCCAATGGCATATTTATTATTTAAATAAATACGCACTTAGTCCAAATCTGATTGTGACAGTTGACATACAGTGGACATACAGAGCACAATCCCTGGGATTATGCAGAGCCAACACAACATTGTTGTGTTGGCGGGGCGTCAAGCGGCACCCCTTTGTCGGTGCTGATGCTCCCAGACTGCGCTAGGTGTAGAGCTGGCCTAGGAGTGTGAGCGGAGAGTGGCTCATTCGCCAGCTGAACACAGCTGGCACAGGGTAGTTCTGGGTGGGCGGGAGGGCGGAACTGGGTGGAGGGTGGGGGGGCTGGTGGGGGGGCCGGCCCGGGGAGGGAGTGGGCCTGGGATGTGGCCATTAGGCTGCATCCAAGGCTTCATCCCCAGGCTTCACAGCCCCAATTTTGCAGGCGCAGATCCACGGAGCACATTGGGGAGGCTGACCCATGAACATGCCCTTGCACCGGGGAGGCTCCAGTCGCCTTTGAAGCTGCACTGGATGCAGCGCAGGCCCACCGGTCTGCCTGCTCCAGCACAGCTTAGGATTGCGCTGCCCGTCAGTTCCAAAGGGCATGCAACAGGTGAATGTCATTGGTCTTGCACTTCTTTTTGTTGTTGTTGTTCCAGAAGGCATTATAATAATTGCCAGATTGATTTGGAGGGGACTCTTTTTCCACGTCTCATCTGTTTGGTGGGTAGTGAGCAACACTGACTCATGGAACAATTTCCTGCAGCATTCTGTGTTTTCCGAAAAGGGCCCCCAGCTATGTCCATCATGGAATCTGAGCTTAACTAGCCAAGGGCTGATTTCCACCACCGCCCCTTATTAATGCTAGTTCTACCTTCCAGTAAATCCATTAATGCCATCCTGATTTGCATCAACCCAAAGGCAAAGACTTGAGTCTAATGAAATTTTGGAGCTTGAGGCTTTATGGGAATGGTGTCAGGAACTGAAGAACTGATCGAAGAAAGTTTCAGGACATTCTGTGCCCCTAACAATGATTTCAGCTGGCAAAAGTGGAAATTCCATCGTCCTTTCTCAGTGTCTATTGTATTTTTGAGAGGGTGGAAAAAGGTTCTTTCACCATGTCCAGGAGGGTGCTCCCTGTTTTCAATTATTTTCTTGGCTTTACAAAAATATTCAATGTTAATGTAGCACATGATACAAAGCTGTCCAGTGTGAGAAGGCCTGCTTTTTTATTTATCACTAGCCTTTTGTTACCCGGCGTTGCCCAGGGGACAAAGTATCCCCAGCTTCTATTAGGAGAAGGAATGAATACAGGGACAGAATCAAGCAAAGGAGCGTAATGAAATTGTCACACTCACTGAACCATGTCTGCAGGTCCTGTGGTAGGGCAGTCAGCCCTCTGGAAACAGGTAGCTCTCAGATCCGACTGGGTGTTGGAACTCTCTGGATCCTGCTGTTTCCAGCCTGGGCAACGCAGGCAGTGCAAAGCAGTTTCACTTTCATTTTGGATTAGTCCCTGTGCATCACATAACCTGCAGAATCGCTTGTGACCACAGGGTGGCAGCAGACCTCTAGTCCAATGCAATCCCCTTGGTCTGGACATTCTAGCCCCCCTCCCCGAAAAACCGGGGGCTGTAGGGGGGTCTGACCCCCGCAGTGTTTCCTTCCAGGCTGCAAGGTACGTGTGTGCCAAGTTTCGTGGCACTCGGTCAAGGCGTGGGGAAGCCTATGCATAACATACATACATACACACATACAGACATACACACACACACACACACACACACACACACACACACATACCCCACGTCCATTTT
Source organism: Lerista edwardsae (assembly GCA_029204185.1). Classification (NCBI taxonomy): domain Eukaryota; kingdom Metazoa; phylum Chordata; class Lepidosauria; order Squamata; family Scincidae; genus Lerista; species Lerista edwardsae. The sequence continues at coordinate 49,849,061 of JAJKFI010000002.1, read as the reverse complement.
TATATAGATAGATTTTTATAAGAAGCTGCTTTTTACCAAGTCTGGCTATTGGTCCATCTAGGCCAGTATTGTCCACCCAGCAAGCAGTGACTCTCCAAGATTTTCTCTGCTTTAGACATACCTGGGATTGAATCTGGGACCTTTTGCAGATGTTCTACCACTGGGTCACGGTCCTTTCCATGTTCAAGTGTATAATGGTCTTACACAAGTGATTCCCAAATTGTGTGCCATGGACTTGAGGGCACCTGAACTCACAGGGTCACTGTTGGATGTCCCCACTGGCCTCTTTTCTTCCTGGCTCTCCCAGTGCTGCCATCTTGGATCATACATGATCCAAGATGGCGGCATCTAGGAGAGCAGGAAAGAAGATTCCACTGTGAAAGGGCACCATGACTGAGATAAGTTTGGGAGCCACTGGTCTTGGAAACCAATGAGCCATGGCACATTGGTGTGCCGTGAATGGTTTGCAGGTGTGCTGTGGGAGTTGGGGGAGGGCCAGTTATTAATAGGGGCATTGGAGGATGTAGCCCTACCCCAGCAGCAAGCCCTACCTTGTCAATGTTAAAAAAAAAAAACTGATGGTGTGCCTAGACAATTTTAGCACCTTGTCAGTGTGCCATGAGATTAAAAAGCTGAAAAATTGCTGCCCTAGACAATTCCAAAATGTTCAGTGTATCCAACAGTTAATGGAGTATCAATGCTGAGATACTGTATCAATACATTATGATATCAAGTAGATCCAACGAAAGTGCTGGAGGCACTGGCTTCTGAGATGAAACTACATGGAGATGTACAGTTTTTCTTCCATTGTTTCAAACTGCTATCTAAGGAGCAACTCAAGGTGCCTTGGATTGCTATATAATATTCCCCACACTCATGTATATGATGATTTTTGAAAGTGCTTTCTAAGTCTTCTAAAGATCCCAAAGAGCATTCCATGGAATGCCTTTTAAGCTTTTCACTTCTAAAATTCCACCGTTGTTATGCTTGAACCCTGAAGTGAACTGCCACAGTGCATTTGTTGAGTCGCAACAGGTGAAAGGGCAAAGGCACCCTACAGCCAAGTCTTTCAACCAGTGTAATTGATTATAAGGTGTTGCAACTTCTTGCCATTTTTAAGCCACTGTCTTTTTATTTTGGAAGGAGGGCTTCTAAAAAAAGAGTACAAAGGTGTGTGTGTCAGTCATTCTATTCTTGATGACTCTTCGCTGAATGTGTTAGTTGACTTCTTTGGAATGTCTTGAGTTTGAGGAAACACTGAGTAATATTAGTTTCTTATCTGTGCCGTTAGAACAGATAGCATATGATTCGGCATTTGATGTTGTGCTCATTAGTGATAAGCATGAGTGTCCAAACCATCCCTGAAGCCTAGTCTAAACTCTTGCCAACTATAAATAACAACATACTAAATGTATGAACTGGCACCTCCACATGGGACCGATCTATACATGTGCCCCCTGAGATGGGCACTACCATCATGAGTCAGAAGTAGGCTGCTGACATGAAAATCATGGCAATCGTGGGTATGAGCGCCACATGCAAGCATAGATTTGTTCCACCAGCATGCCCGCACAATCCTTGGCACTTCTATCCTGCAAATCTTTGCAGGCCATTTATTCTGAAGTGCAGCTAGTCGTGAGTGATTTGAAGCATCTGCAACCCAACATTTGTTGTTAGAATGAGCTGCTTTTAGTGACGCTGTTTCACCATTGCCTTCCCTGCATAAGCTGTAATGTGACGCAAGCAGACTTGAAAATCACTGCCTAGAAAAGAAGTAAAGTGTGCTATAGATTCAGGGTGGCTAACTGGAGTCATGCATGTATTTGAATCCTGACACTATTTTTCTAAAGAAAAGCAGCTGCTGTGAGTGGAGAGGAGGAGTCACAGGAGAGGAAGGACATGCTTATTTTTTGTCTGCACAGAATGGCACACTATATGACAATTCTTAGAACTTTGCATCATCAACACATTGTGATTTATTTTGCTTGAAACAATCCAAAAGGGAGAACTTACATAAGGCATGTGCCAGCTCTGTTCTGCTGAGTTGGAGTTTTCTCGTGAACACCAGTGGGAAAGAGATTTGCAGCCTTGCGACTGCTTTTTAACACAGATGTCTCTGTGTTAATTTTGATTATTTCAGTTTCAGCCAAGATTTTTGCATTGCGGAGGGACTTCCAAGGAAGCTGTGCATACTGTGAAAAATATTTCTTGCCCAGTTAGTCAAATATTTAAACATTTACTCTCTTGAATCCTTTCTGCATAAACACAAGCTGGGAGAACATTTATATAAGCATTTCAACATAGGTACAAAGAGCGTACATTTCAGGCACTGTACAAGTGGAGCACAGTGCTAAGCTCAGTCAAGGCATGTAGGAATAATAATGTGAGTCCTACTGTGGATCATTACATGTGTTTCCCTGCAAGTATATAGGGTATGCACGTATCCTGTTTACAATGTTGTAAATCTGTAAGTAGGCAGAATAAAAATATAATACCAGAACCAGTGGACATCCTCTTAAACTGAGTGTTGGGAGAGTTAGCACAGATAAAAGAAAATACTCTTTACCCAGTGGGTGATTAACCTATGGAACTCCTTGCCATAGGAGGTGGTGATGGCGTCTGTCCTAGGTGCCTTTAAAAGGGGACTGGACAGATTCATAGAGGAAACATCCATTGCATGCTACAGGCAGTGATGGGTATGTGCAACCTCCTGGTTTTAGATGTAGGCTACTTCAGGCCAGGTGCTAGAGAGAGGGAGCAGGACTTAGGCATCCTGGGAGACGGCCTTATTGGTGGTTGTCCCCATCCTGTGGAATTATCTGCTTTGTGAGGTTTGCCAGAACCTTTCATTGTGGCTCTTCTGACACCAACTAAAAACCTTTTCAGCTGACATTTTCATGATCATTATGAATATTGATCAGTTCTGGTTCTCCATCTGATTCCTGCTTTGATGTTGTTATTACTGGTGATTCTGTAATTGCAGTGAACCCTTGATTCAGTGGGCCTCAGTTTAACAGACTGAAAATGAACATTTTCTATTCCATTGAACACTAGCCATTGGCAGGGTGGAGGGCAGCTTTCAATAGGTGTGGGCTGCTAGGCTCACAGAGGTAAGAGAGAACTGAGTGCAGTGAGGTCATGACTGCGTTGTTTTGTGAATTGTTCAGTGTTCATGGCTTTAACTTTCTAGACATTCATGCATCCCGGTGTTATTAGTCTATAACAATGTTTTGCTGACCTCAGATATCCAGACATCTTTACGCAGGGACTTTACAAGAAGTCTTGACTCAAATTCCAGCCTTGCTTTTATCAATATTAATATGGTAATTCTACTAATTTTTAATCTTACACATTATGATAAGAAGCTTAGTCACTCTTCAGAAAAAAGCAATTCACTGCGACTCATAGGAAAGGCCTTTGCCCTGTGACAGGGATCTCACATAGGAGGTGGTTTCCACTGCAGTCATAAGTTCCTACGACCAAGAGGTTATAGGGTTAGTGTGCAAAACAGTACATGTTTAGACATCTTAATTGCAATGAAAATAACCTTTTTATTAAAAAAAAAAAAGAATGTTAAAGTATTTGGAATATTAGCTCATTGTGACCCTCTGAACGTCTCTGTTTTAATTAGTCCCTCAGACATGCTGGCATCTCATCCATTAGGGTGACCTTTAAAGTTGACATCACCACATATCCGCCAATTTATCCAAATATACACCATAAAAAGTTAAAACTTGAAGGTTGTCCATGACCACATAGGTCTCTTAGCCTTTCCAGCACTATAGCGCATTACAGAAGCTTATCACCAACAGGCCAAGAAAATTCACATGGACCTAAATTGCTTTTCTTAGATCTCACCAAGCTGGTGCACGTCTGAGTTGAAACAGTATGTCCTGTTTCAAATAATCTAGTCCAGTGGTTCTCCAACCTTTTAGCACTGGGATCCACTTTTTACAATGATAATCTGTCTGGGATCCACCAGAAGTGGTACCATGGCCAGAAGTGCTTTCATTGTGATGCCAGAGCCTGCTGCTTTCCTGAGAATGCAGCAATAAGTTGGGTTATTTCTCAGCCATTTTCGAATCGCAAAGAAGAAGAAAAAAACTATTTACAACCTTGACACAAGTCAAACAACCACACAGCCCTCCCGCTTTCCAGAATCCCATCTTCCCATATTTTAAACATGGCTACTCTAGGTTCTTCATGACCCACCTGAAATTGGCTTGTGACCCACTGGTGGGTCCTGATCCACAGTTTGGGAACCACTGATCTAGTCTTATAGGTACTTCGAACTCTAACAGCCCAATCCTAACTAAACCTGCCAATGCAGCCATGGCAACAGAGTGTGCACTGCATCTTATTGGGGAGGTGAGTCCCAGAGGCCTTCTTAACGTCATGGAACTTCCATTCCCTTAGCTTGGGATAAGCTTCCACTCCTCCACTGGATCTCCTTGGATCTACGCCAGGGAGGTAGAACGTGGGTGTAGCCCAGGGTGGCGCAAGCCATGGGCGCCAGCAGCGGTGGGGCGCCATTGCATGGAGTAACCCGCACGCTAACCCGCGCTGTTTGGCCCTCCCACCCTCCCTGGTGTTCGTTTCACTCCAAAATGGAGCTATTCTGGGCGCAGGGAGGCGTGGCGGGGCGACACATGGGGGCACGGTTTCATTGCCCTGCCATGGGTGCACTCGGCACTCGGTTCGTCTCTGATGCCAGCCATTTTGCTGGCTTAGGTCTGAGGAAAGTAAGTAAAGGGAGAGGGAAGGACTTATATTTAAGACAATTTGGGGTATGTTCTTCCTGTGTGGGACTGGGAAGCAATAGGTGACTAAGGATAGGTAAAGGTTTCCCCACAACCAAATGGTCTAGTTGTGACCAACTGTAGGGGGCGGTGCTCATCTCCGTTTCTAAGAGCCGGTGTTTGTCCGAGGACAAGTTTCCATGGTCATGTGGCCAGCATGACTATATGCCGAGGCACATGGAATGCCGTTACCTTCCCACCTATTTATCTACTTGCATTTTTTAGGTGCTTTCAAACTGCTAGGTTGGCAGGAGCTGGGACAAGCGATGGGAGCTTACCCCGCCGCGTGGTCTCGAACTGCCAACCTTCCGTCTTCAAGCTCACAACTCTGCAGTTTAACTCACTGCTAGATATTATCAAAGATCATAAGGATACTTAGGGTACAATCCTAGACTTCAGGAACATCAGTCTGAGCAGTATAGCTAGGATATGGTGTAAGCCCTTGGACACTGGCACAATGACATTGTTCATAGAGCCCTAGTTCTGCCAGCAAATGTGCTTGGATGCCAGTGCAAATCCACACCAATGTATCTACAATGCTGATGCAACTACAGTTGGCAGAAACCTCCAAACAGGGTGGAGACATTGGAGGGATGTGGTTTTATGGGTGGTCAATGTGCTGAGGTCTTGTGGAGTTTTATTGGAAACATTTATGGAGCGATCTTTTATTATTGCATTTTTTTGGTGTTTTCTTCATTTCTTTGTATTATATTGTTAATTGGAACTGTTGTTTGCCTTGAGCGTTTCTCAGAAAGGCAGGATAAAAATCTTATAAGTGTGCCATTTTCCGGGCAGCTGACCTCTGATTTGGTATCAAGTCTTCTAAACCATGAAAACAGGGACAGGAAAATCAAGAACAATGTGATGTTTTGTTAATCTCCCCCAGTTGTGAATCAAGATGGCCAACCCTTGATTGAAGGCAAGCTGAAAGAAAAACAAGTCCGATGGAAGTTCATCAAAAGGTGGAAAACCCGGTATTTCACTCTTGCCAGCAACCAGCTTCTCTTTCGCAAAGGGAAATCTGTAAGTTAGAAGAAAAATTCATGCCACTTAATAAATTTTCTTTATCATCAGGCTCTAGAAACATCCTCAGACTCCACCGCAATTTGTTACCCCTACTGACTGGGCAAATGGTGTTCCTCTTATATTTAGCAGGGGGAGAGTAATTGTCCCTCTTCACCCCTGCGCAGTGTCTTTTCTAGTGGCTGCGGCTGGTGGTGTTCTGCATTTTTGTAAGATTGCGAGCCTTTTTGGAACAGGGAGCCATTTAACTTTATTATTTGTCTGTAAACCGCTTTGTGAACTTTGTGTTGAAAAGCGGTATATAAATACTGTTTGTGTTTGTTTTAAACAAGCAGGTGGCTTAGGGTGGAGGCCTGTTGATGTGGTCTGTGCTGGGCTTTGAGGTTAAACAGAACACATCATAGCCCAGGGTTATCAACTGGGCTTGCTTCAAATGCATTAAGACTCCTTAAATACCTAGTGGGAAAAATGCCCAAATCCAAAATCCCTGGATTTGGTTAAAGGGTTGTTGTAACATGTGTGTTAATGCTGAAAGAGAAGAGCTCATGTATTAAGCCAGCGCTTCCCAAAGTAGTGGGTTGCAGCCAGTGATGTCATGCACCCACTACGCACCACTACGCGAGTACCGGTTCCTAGAAGTTGAGCTGGCCCCGCCCACTCGAAGCTGGCCCCTGCTATTTAACCAGGGAACAGTTGAAGCAAAATATGTATATACACATCTCTAGAAAGCAAAGCAATAGAAGTTAAATCAACACTAACCACAAGCTGAAGTTATTACAAACATGATCACATCCAAGGCAACAATCATGACATCACTTCCGGCTTATGACATCACTTCCGGTGGGCGGACCCCGACAAGTGCCAATCAAAAGTGAGTACCTGTTCCTAAATCATTTGGATGACACCACTGGTTGCAGCCCACCATTGGAGCAGGAAAAAGGCCGTTCCCCATTAAGTGGCCCAGAAATGGGTGCCAGGACAGCGCTGCAGTGATAACGGCACAATGGGGACCCCAGGGGATTTTGACAGTACCTGTGGGGTTGCACTGTCCTCCTGCAGGATCTGGGAGGCTTGCAGCCCCTTCTGCAGGACTCCCTGCAGCTTGCAATTGCTCCAGTTTGCTACTGGAGCACTCGTCCAGTTTTCAAAAACTTTGATCCACTTTGATTATCCTTTTCCTTCGCATGGAAAAGCAGCCTTGGGTGGTCACATGTGGCTTCTGCGACCTCAGAAAACCCACTGGAGCCAAGGTTCAGCTGGGTGAGGTGGGCCCAGGGGAGGGGGTTCGGCATCCGTGGATTATGAAATCCACAGGTGTCGAACTCGTGAATAATGCAGGCCCACATGTGCATGTGAAAAGTAAGACTGCATAGTTATAAGCCCTGTGCATTCTCAGAACATCGGTTGAGCTCTGTTCTTCTCTTCCATCTCCGTTTCAGAAGGATGACCCAGACGACTGTCCCATTGAGCTCAGTAAGGTCCAAAGTGTCAAAGTCGTGGCCAAGAAGCGACGAGATCGCAGCCTTCCCCGGGCCTTTGAAATCTTCACAGACAGTAAGACGTACGTTTTCAAGGCCAAAGATGAAAAGAACGCTGAGGAGTGGCTCCAGTGCATTAATGTTGCTGTTGCGCAAGCAAAAGAAAGGGAAAGCAGAGAGGCCACCACGTATTTGTGAAAACGATGGGCCCATTCATTTCTACAGCACTTCTCTGTGACCGATGAACACGTCCAACCCTCCGTCTTCAAAACTGCAGGAGAAAAGACAGCTGCTCTTTCAGACCTCACTGACAGAGACTGAGCTGGGAAGTGTTGCAACATTTCTCATTGGAAGTGGCACATTTTGAGCCATGTTCACACTGACAGTTCCTTCAGTGTAACACACAATCTGTCCTGTGCTTTATTGCTGCAGTGTTTGTTCATGGGACCACTTTATTCCTTCCCAGAGTGTCCCTGCTGCAACTACGCAGAGGCAACTACAATTTCCTGTCTGGAAAGCAGGACAGGAGAAGTATTGGGTTATCTCTACCCAGTGAACACAATCCTCCTTGTGGGGGTAAGAAGCATGCTGTTTCCTGTATAAAAAGCAGGTGTGGACAGTTCAGAAACAAGGCTCTTGTTTCTGAATAATGAGTACAGAAGTAATTTCATGTTGTTGGCCTCTGCCCTGGTGTCACTTAAGTGGCACATAATGGGCACCTGTGGATTGAGGTTTATTATTGGCTCTGCTGATTGAAGACCTGCAAGTACCACTGTACCACGATAAACATCGTAAGAGAACTTTTGCAGCATTACTGCCATTACAACCACTACAACCACTCGTTCCATTACAAGCGTTACAACCTTCCTTTGCAAAGTTCCCAGGTGACATGTGTGGCTTCTGTCATGTCTCCATCCATTATATATGTCTCCTATTTGCTTTGCAACACACACTGACTCCATTTGGGGTACATTCATGATTCAGGGCGACTTCATGTGGCAGTTGCTGTATTTTGCCCTCCTACTACCCTGTGACTCCTGCCTACCACCCTATTTGCACCCCTCCCAGATCCAACACTGTTAGCTTGGTCCCACTGATGTTGCACTGTGTCATGGACTAGGACCCTATGGATGAAGAAGACTGGGTGCACAGACCACACCCAGAGAAGCTCCTGGGGAAAATGATCTTTCCAGAGACTTCCACAGGAGAGAAGCATGAGGATCTCATGCTGCTAGCATCTGCTCAACCTGAGCCCCATTGCCTTCTGATGACTCCTCCTTGGAACCTCCTGTGGTGGAACAGGATTCCCTGCCACTCCCATCTTACAGCCAAGGCCACCAGGAAACTTCCAAGCCCCACTGTCTAAGGGCCCAATCCTATCCCTCCATTGGAGCTATAGGATCCGATTGCTCCATAGCATGCAGCACCATTGACAGCGTGCACTTTGCACATTATTGTAGGGGTGACCAAACAGCCCAGTAGAGGTCATTAAAACTTTTTCCTCCTTTTTTCCTTTAAGCCACTTGGCCTTCAGTGCACCTCCTCAGACCTATAAAAGCTATTTGGCTGGTGTACGTCCAAGGAGATTCAGGGGGTGGTTCAGAGTGGGGAAAGGGGGTAGGATGTACCACTGCCATTGAGATCATGCCCCCTTGCTTACCCCCTTCCTGACCCAAGCTGCCTGTGATCCTCCCCCAAACTGCCCACTGCCCATCTATCTACTCCAGCAGGGCATCTGGGAGCTTCCATCCCAGATGGAAAAGGCCTCCAACTGTTGGTGTCGGTGACAGCTTTCATGTCACTGGTCTGGGGCTTACAGTGACAGGTTGTGACAGCTGCCACTAAAGATCCTGGAAAGGATTGAGCTGCTAGTAATGCCCACGCCTAAGTAATGAAAACGTAATACCAATACCTATGTAGTGGGCATAGTTTTTTTACATTGCAAAACTTTCCAGGGCACAGAGACATTCCTAGAGACATGCATATGACTGCAAAACCCTATAGTTCCTCAACCGGCCGTGGACAACTACAGGAGCAACGTCTTAGCAACTGCTCTTTGAGTTGACTTGAATCTAGCCGCTGGTATCTCTTCCACCGGGAGCTAACCAAGGTCCTGATCCCTTCCACCTTTGAAGGGTTCCATCCAAAAACTGGACTGGATAAAACACAATGCTTCTCACTGTATAATAATGGGAGGCATTCATATCTACATACTGAAATTATCCCTATTAAGCTAGCCTAGAATTCAGCTCACTGGGTTCATGAGTGATATGAGTAATAGAGCACAAAGTGCTTTCTTTGCATTAGATTTAATTATGAAGACGCTGGAAGTAGGCTGAATTGTCTGCATATCTTTCTATCCAATGTGCTGCAGAGCATGAAAACTGTAAGAAATTCAGCCGGCTGCTGCACGGCATGAGTTAACATTTTAAAGCACAGATTTTACTGAATCTGCTCACATAGAGATCAATGCTGCATACTCAAAAGGCATAGATCCACTCTGGCCGCACTGCCTTTGCCCCATGTGAAGGATATGCAACCACCTCTAATTAACAAAGGTCCTGATACCAGTAATTTTTCTAATGCTTGGGATATCCCCAATACTTATTTGTTTCAACTAGCATTGCAGGTCAGTAGCATAATTGGGAAGGTGGGAACCTGGGGCCAGGTGATGTGATGACACCCCCTGCATCATCGCATCACCCTCCTCCTTGGTTCTCCCTGTGAGCAGTTTTCCTGTGTAGCAAATCCCCCCCTTGCTTTTGCAGCTCTGGCCTCGGAAATGGCTTCATTTGGGAGTCAGGGTAGGCAAGTGGATCCATTTTGCTGTGCTTCCGTCAGGCACCCTGATGGTGTCACATAGTAATGATCACCATAGTCATTTATTGGACATTGCACTTATCAAGGTTCCATAAGCAACAGAAATGGGGCTTCCCTACAAGCAGCTTAAAGGTAAAGGTTTCCCCACAACCGAATGGTCTAGTCGTGACCGACTGTAGGGGGCGGTGCTCATCTCCATTTCAAAGCCTGTAGAGCCGGCGTTTTGTCCGAGGACAAGCTTCCGTGGTCATGTGGCCGGCATGACTCTACGCCGTAGTGCACGGAACGCCGTTACCTTCCCACCGGAGTGGTCCCTATTTATCTACTTGCCTTTTTAGGTGCTTTCGAACTGCTAGGTTGGCAGGAGCTGGGACAAGCAACGGGAGCTCACTCCGTCACGCAGTCTCGAACTCCCAACCTTGCGGTCGAAAGCCCAGCAACAGCGGATTAACTCGCTGCGCCACCACGTCCCTAGGACAAGCAGCTTACAGTGATCTATATTCATGTCTGCCTGGAAAAAACGTTGTTAGAAAGCCGCATAGCTTTGTAGTTTGGTATGAACTGGGATTTCTAATGAACAGATAAGCTACCACCACCTTCCATAAATTCTTTAAAATCAGTAACTCCTGTTTAAAATCAGTGTTAATTTTGTGCCTATGTGATTTACTTGTAATATCTGTCAGTTGCAACTTGTGCATCCAAATTGCTCTGTAATCCTGTTCCATGGAAGGCTTTACAACTATTTTGTAGGTGAATGAAAAGGTTAATTTAGGAATTGGATGTTAAACACTGTTCTGATTTTATACTTCTAATACTGCAGCATCCTTAATAGCATTGTTCTTCAGAGGGGGTGTGATTCAGAGAATAATATTTAAATTAAAAGCTAGGAATTTTATCCCTGTTGAACCTTTTGTTTTTGTGAGCTGTGTGTTTTTATTCACACTTGTCTTCACCCCACTTACTCAGGGTGCAATCCTAAACTGACTTAGGCTGGCATAAACTAAGCCAGCAAAGTTTGGCCAGCACAAGGGCCACCAAAAAATATATTTGGACCACTCTCGGAGTCAGAGAGGCCAGCACATAGAAGTGAGCCATCCTCCCTGACTCCGAGACTATCCTAAACACACTTTATGGTGGCTCTTGTGCTGGCCAAACTTTGCTGGCTTAGCTTATGCTGGCCTAACTCCAGTTTAGGATTGCGTTCCCAGTCTCTGCTGGTCAGTCAGTCAATCAATCAAACAGTATTTATATACCACTTTTCAACAAAAAGTTCACAAAGTGGTTTACAGACAAAAACACACAGTCAGTGACCCATTTTTTATTTTTCTGAAGTGTCTTCTGCCCAATTAACTACTGTCCTTGGGCTACGACATTGATTGTATGGGTGTACTGAGGGTCCTAAAATAAGCCCCTTCTGATCAAAACCTGACCAGAGAAACATGCTGTGCTGTAATTTGAAACAGAAGTAGCAGTTTGTGTAATGGGAATAGGATATAGCATCTCCAGCTCATCCTCTATTTAAGAGTTTCTTTTCACTTTCAAATAACAGTCATGGATAGGGACTGTGGCATGAAGGTAGAGGGGTATTTAACCATTTATATATCTTTTATGGCCCCCACAAAAAAAAAAGGCCATTGCAGAAATTGACCTTTGGAAAGTATGTTTGAACCACTCTCAGAGTCAGAGAGGCCAGCACACAGACATGCGCCATCCTTTCCGATGCACTTTACAGTGGCCCTTGCATCAGCCAAACTTTGCTGGCATAACTTCCAGCCTAACTCCAGGTTAGGATTGTGCTCTTAAAAACTCAAACTCCATTGACAAATTCCATTTGTCTATCATGCTATTAGCCAGGGCAGCTAGAATGTATTTTCTTACCATTGAAAATGGTTCCTGAGCTGAGAGAAGACTACCTTTTCCATCTCTTTTGCCCCCTCCACAAATGTTCTGTTTCCTGACTCAAAAGATTCATCTACACAGAAAGCAGAACGAAATGTAGCAGTGATTCCACCCCTCCTGTTTTTAATTCCTCCTGGGCCTGATGTTTGTGGTGGTTTTGCTCAAGGTTGACTTTCTCACTCTGTATATCCTTTGACATGGTCCCTTGAAGAGTTTTTCAGACCAGAACATAACTATGTGGTTCCATTGTGGGTTTCTTTAGACACGGTCCTACTGACCTGTCACACTTGCATAAAGCATAAACACATGTTTTAAAGCGTTGCAAACTATAGACTTGGCTTCCACCTTCAGGTATGGTTGGTCATGTCTGTCTCAGCCGCACAGTCTATCTTATTCCCTGTCTTCACACTGTAATTGGAAAAGGAAGTCATGCTAAATCATCTCACATGGTGTGTGACTGCGAACAAAACTCCTTAGGAAATGTCTCCCACATCATGTGAGAGTAAGGAGAAGGTTGCAACCAACAGGATATTTACAGATAAAAAGAGATAAAGTTCACTGAAGCGGTCGTGATGTGGGATTGGAAAAAAGGAAATTTGGCAAAGAACCACAACAACTTTTTAACCAGATCCAGATCATCTCCGCAATTTGGGATGCCTAGAGCAATTCTGAAATGTTAAGTCTCCTCGGGTTAGTGAAGAAGGAAGTTGGGTTTCGAAGGACTGTTCTCGAGCATCTTTGAGCGCTTCACTGCTATTGACTTCCGTAGTCATTGATCAACACAGAACCTAACCAGGAGCCCAGTTCTTTCCTCCTCCCCGCCCTCCCCTCTGTTGTAGCTGGGCTGAAAAGGCACATAGTGTAGTATTCAGTTGTGTGGGGGCGTGGATTGGGGGGCTTCAGAGGGGGGAAGGGACTTAAATGCCATTCTAAAGATCCCTGCAGCCTCTGGAAGGTCTCTGCAGCATTCAGAGATCTTTGGGCACTTCCTGCTGCACTCTGCTGGCTTCCTGAGGGTCTCAGCTGGAGTCTTCTGATGGCAGATAAGGTACTCCTTGCACCTAACCCCATTGATCCCATAGGATCAATGATTTGCTATCTACGAATTTGCTATCCACAAGGATTTGAGACATACAAAATAATGCATGGAAGGGATAGAGTCGATAAAGGGATGTTCTTTTCCCTCTCTCAAAACACCAGAACCAGGGGGCATCCTCTAAAACTGAGGGTTGGGAGAGTTAAAACAGATAAAAGGAAGTACTTTTTTACCCAGCGGGTAGTTAATCTGTGGAACTCTTTGTCACAGGAGGTGGTGATGGCATCTGGTCTTGATGCCTTTAAGAGGGGATTGGACGGATTTCTGGAGGAAAGGTCCATCGTGGGCTATAGGCAATGATTGCGCAACCTTCTTACATTGGTAGTGGGCTACTTCAGAGTACTGGGTGCAAGGGAGTGGCAACAGGATGCAAGCATCTTGTTGTCTCATGCCTCCCTGGGGCACCTGGTAGGCCGCTGTGAGATACAGGAAGCTGGACTAGATGGGCCTTTGGCCTGATCCAGCAGGGCTCTTCTTACGTTATTACGTTCTTATGATTTCTAGGAACCTGACCCTAGCAGATAATGAGGATTGACTGTATTAGTGTTTTGAAAAGCCATGGAAGGGTGATCACACATCTCCTTGAACAGCAGGGAGGAAAGCTTTTTACAGTGCACAGGAGCTCCTGCAAGGGGTCGAGAACATCAGCTTTTGGTAGCAACTCTTTCCACCTTTCAACAGTCACTTGTTTCTACTAGGTTGGCCTCCTCTTTCGGAGTCTTCTCTCATTTCCTTTCACACTCAGAGCATACACTTTATCACCAATCCATAGGTTGAAACCTAGAGAGCAAAAATTTTCCTTTTTTTTTTTACGTCAGCAACATTTGACTGAAATTGCACTGCCAAGCAATTAAAGCTGTTACTGTACCTATTACACAACCATTTTGCAATCCCATTCTGTTGCTAAACCCATCATCAGCCATCTTAACATCGTTCCTTTCTAAGTGTTATTGAAACAAGATGGAACAGCGGACTGTGAAACTGAAGGGGCTTTGCTTCAGAGCCAAACATAATTGCATAAAATAAGGAGCGTAAGCATCGTCCCCCTGTAGTCGATTAGGCCTTGGAATACAATAAAAGAGAAATTTCATTGCCACACTTTTTGGTCGTCCTTTTAGAAAGACATAAGCAAGAAGCATCACTCAGAATACAGAGGAAGCTGTCAAAAAGAAAAAAGAAAAATATATCCCTGGGCTACGTATTTTTTATTTCATCTGCCAAATAAACTTTTACAGGGTTTTGTTTTTCACTGTGATTTGAAGTAATGTTTTTCACTGTGATTTGAAGCTAGAAATTTGCTAACTGAGCTCATGTTGTCTGCTTAATGCAGGATATATTTGATGGCTTGGGCTGCTTTTGGACTAGCCATTTGTCTGAATGGACATACAGTACTTCATTTGCTCAGTTCTGGAGAAGTCCAACACTGGCTTTGCCATCCTGTCGCATTCCAGCGTTTTACTTGTACTTCCATCATTTTTCAGACCTGATTTGTGATGCCAACCCATCCAGTAGGAACTAGCTGTGCCCTATTGGGGATAACCTTGTCTGAAGAATGGGGGGCAAAATCCTAACCAACGTTCCAGCACTGACATAGCTGTGCCAATGAGGCATGTGCTGCATTCTGCAATGGAGTAGTAGTCACAGAGGCCTCCTCAAGGTAAGGGAATGTTTGTTCCCTTTCCTCAGAGCTGCATTGCCCTTACCCTGGAGCTATAAAGTTGGTTAGGATTACGGCACACTTTCCTTGGAGTAGGACCCATTGAACCTACTTCTCAGTCGACAAGCATGGGATTGGACTGAAAGCCAGGCAAATTGCATTCACATAAGGGCTCAAGTTCTCCTAGCAGGGCAACTGAAATGTGATAATATTTTTAGAAAGGTTTCTTTTGGTACAGATGCCCCTGTGTACATGGTGATACCCTTCTGCTCTCAGCATGCTCATCAAGTAGCTTAGCCAGAGGGTGTGTGTGTGGTAACTACAGCAAGCACTGCAACACAACACGTAAGCAGCCCCTCCTACTCGCCGTAGGAGCCATTCTGGGCAGCTACCTGGAATGGCTCTGGTAGTGAGCGGGAAAGGCCACTTGTGCATTGCAGTACCTGCCGTAATTACCATGTCTCTCTCTCTCTCTCTCTCTCTCTCTCTCTCTCTCTC
>JAJKFI010000002.1:49778961-49833781 GCA_029204185.1 Lerista edwardsae | reverse complement strand
CTCTCTCTCTCTCTCTCTCTCTCTCTCACACACACACACACACACACACACACCCCTTCTGTCTATAATATTGTGCTCATCCAGGCTATTTCAAAGAACCAGCCAGGTGGACAAGATGGAAGAGGTGACAATGAGAGCGCACAGTATGGAAATACAGACAGAAGGTGGAAAATGTGGTACTGTTTCCGGTGCCTCCTCAGCTTGGGAGGGGAATTAATTTACTGATTTAAAGAACGCAGCAGAAGCTTCTGGAAACACTCACTGTACGAAAGAACTCACTCGGGGCAGAGGCCACGTTCAGGGCCAAGACAGAGGCATTCTCCTGTTTCCATAGTTCTCTCCCAGGAATGAGTGATTGGAAATGAAAAACAAGGAAGCAGAATTGGTGACTGTCATTTAGCGGCTATGTGCCTTACTGACAGCTCACTGCTGCTAACCTCACTGTTTGTTGCCTGATCTCCCCCTCTTCCTGGAAACTGCTGGGGAGCCACCCTCCATGTATGGAAGAAACATTACAGCCCAATCCCGTACTCCAGATATGCCAGTGCAACAACAACCCTGCTGGCAGTCGCGGACCCAGCCAATGGGCTGCCCAGGGGCAGAGGAGGAGGAGGGCCACCGTCTCCGCCAGATCCCTATCCGCCAGATCCCTTGTGCTGCTCTGCCACATACCCCAGGCCACGTCAGGCTCAATTTGGAGCCCTGTGGGGACAATGGAAAGTGGGCGGGCCGACCACCACTTGCCTCTCTGAGAGGCGAGCCGCCTCCTCACTGCCTTCCTCCTGCTCCAGAGCGGTGCCTGGGGCATTTGCCCCCCTTCTTAATGGTAGGGCCGCCACTGCCTGCCGGTATAGAAGTCATCCCATCAGGAACATGCCACAGACACCAATGCAATGATAGTAAAATGCCATGCTGACATAGCTCAGACGTCGTAACTCCTCCAGCATATGACACCAGCGCAACTCCACTAGCACATGGGCCTGAATGAGGAGGATATTGGGGCATAATGTGGGGGGGGAACAAAGGAGGAGTCAACACATGCCATATGCTATCTTCCCTTCACACAGAGCGCAACCCTAAACTGGAGTTAGGCCGGCATAAACTAAGCCAGCAACGTTTGGCCAGTACAAGGGCCACCCTAAAGTGTGTTTGGACTACTCTTGGAGTCAGAGAGGATTCCTCATGTCTGTGCGCTGGCTTCTCTGACTCCGAGAGTGGTCCAAACGCACTTTACGGTGTCCCTTGTGCCGGCCAAACTTTGCAGGTTTAGCTTATGCCGGCTTAACTCAGTTTAGGATTGTGCCCACACACACCCTTTGTTCAAACAAGCTCCAATGGGTGAGACTCTGGTTTCCTTTACAAGAGCTGGGTGCGCAACCTCTTCCATGTGCAGAGAGCTAGAAAAGAATCACGCACATAGTCATGAAAGCTGAAAACTGAGTAGAGGAAGAGAATTATTGAAGCAAATGCCATAGTGGCAAACTGAGGGGGGAAAAAGATGGCAAAACATTCTGATGCACTTGAAAAAATTTTTTGCTTTATTTTCCTCCCAAGCAGAAGATGAGGCCTAGGCTGGGGTAGTGGACAAGCTTCTTCGGGAAGTATGGTCTCCAACAATTTTGATGACAAATTGCATGGTATTATATGTTGACATTTATTTGTTTTCACATTATTGGGAACATCCTTACTCCCATAGATGTTAGCAACCAAACTCCAAACTGGAATGGGGCCCCCTTGGGTGATTTTGGGTACAAAGAAACCGTTGGTTAGATAAACAAAAGCAATGTTCTGTTCCAATAAATCTTTTTTTTTTCCTTTTTTCAATAAAGGTTGCACAATTGCCATTTGAAAAGGTTGTTTGTTCTCAGGGAAAAAAACACACTAGTAAGGCAATTTAACTTTCACCAAAGTAACATATAATCATTTAAACATTAAAATGCTGTTTTCTATACTAAATTTATTTTTATACAGGTCATTTTGTGGTATCTCAAGAAACAAATAAACATGCAGGACACTGTAAAGTGTCCACTGGCTTCCCAGAATGAACATGCACCAAAGCCAAGAAACTGCCTCAGGCAGCATCTCGGAGGGGGCCATCTCTGTCCACCTACTTGCTTCCCCTGCTCCTCATTTTCCTTCTACTCCTTGGATTGGAAAAGAACATATGAAGAGCCCTGCTGGCTCAGGCCCATCTAGTCCAGCTTCCTGTATCTCACAGTGGCCCACCAGATACCTCAGGGAGCACACGAGACAACAAGACGCCTGCATCTCATTGCCACTCCCTTGCACCTGGCATTCTGAGGTAAATTCTGAGGTAAACACACTGGTGTTTGATTCTCCACAGCATTTCTCTAACAAACTACCAGAACCAGACGCTCCCCTTCAGACATGTACTCATAGGAACATAGGAACAGCCCCACAGGATCAGGCCAAAGGCCCATCTAGTCCAACTTTCTGTATCTCACAGTGGCCTACCAGATGCCTCAGGGAGCACACGAGACAACAAGATGCCTCCATCCTTTTGTCACTCCCTTGCACTTAGCATTCTCAAGTAGCCTACTAATAACATAAGGTGGTTGCATAACCCATCATGGCCTATAGCCCACGATGGAGCCTTCCTTCAGAGGAAGGAAGGAGAGTACTGGGTTATCACATTGGAGAGCGGGTGGAACAGGGGCTGGCACATCATTGGGGAAGGGGGCAGCATTTGGCAGCTCACTCAGCCCACTCACCCACACCAGAGCAGGTAGGGTGGTGATGGGGACAGCTAAGGTGGTGATTGAGATGTGAAGCAGGGTGGGGCAGGCTAGAGTGGTGGATCTCAGCAGCAGCTGGGCACACCAGGGTCCTATCCTCCTTTTGACAGCCCAACACCCGCCCACCCTGAGACTCCTTGGATTTATGTGTCCTACCATCTGATCACACCCCTCAACATAGCATACGGTGGCACCCAGCATCCCTGAGTGCTTCAGGCTGTGGGTTGGTGGGGTGGGGGAGTACGATTGGGCTGTCAACTGGTCAGTGTGGATGTGGCACTCTTCATGTGTGAGATCAATGTTAATTTACACCCAAAAGGCCTGCCCCTTTCCCCCCTAGCCTAATTGGGTCTTCTTGAACCTTCAGCTTTCCAAAATCTGCTTTCATGAAGCCTGGACCAAACCAGAAATGAATTCCCAGAAGAACTGGCAGTTTTGAAACTGCTGAAAACCGAACATCACAGTTGTGCAGAGAGTGAAGGTCTTGTGGGTAAGAGCAGCTTATCCTCCTCCACCTCCTCTCCTCTAAACCCTACACCTGTACATTCCTGAGGTTTCTTCTGACCCAAATCTATCTCCATTATGTAGCTCATGTTCACGTTTATGGACAACATGCAAATTGCATCCCACTAGGTACCAAACCTCCTGCCAACCTAGCAGTTCGAAAGCACATAAAAATGCGAGTAGATAAATAGGGGCCACGTCGGTGGGAAGGTAACGGCATTCCATGCGCTATGGCGTATAGACATGTTGGCCACATGACCATGGAAACTTGTCCTTGGACAAACACCAGCTCTTCGGCTTAGAAACAGAGATGAGCACCTCCCCCTACAGTTGATCACGACTAGACCATTCGGTCATGGGGAAATCTTTACCATTTTAGGTGCCAAACAGCTCTTTACTTGCACCATATTACACAAAGCATCTGTGGTTGTGATCCTGCTCCCTTCCTTCACAATAAATGGCAGTGACAGTCCCTCCTGGCTTAGCTGGCTGTTGCAAGGCGGACAAAATGGAAACATATGATGACCTTGGCAAAGACTACATTGGCTCACACCTCTTCTGAATCCTAACTAACACACTGGCAAATCAACGACGGTTGGGATGGGATACAAATATCATCTTCCTGAGGTTGCTGGTAGACAGCAGATCCTCTGTGGCAGTTGACGGAACAGCCCAAGGCCCAAAGGGGGAGAAGACCTGGCATGGGCAAAAGTCAAAACATTGACGTACACACCCCGCTAGGAGTGCCATTTCCAGGAAACACCGAGATGTACAGTTGATAATGAGAACCATTACATCAGGTGCTTCCACCCACTGGAAGCTCTCTTGAGTATGAATCTCAGCCAGTTTGCTGGAAATTAATCATTTCATGTCAAGCATGAGCCTCCTGCAGGGCTGTAGGGAGACGGTGGGTCTCTGCCACTTGGCGGACTGTAGCCTGCATGATGCCATTGGCCGACTGGGGGTGGCTCGGACAACACTGCTGATTAGCTGGGCAATGGTCTACACAGCCCCACTCGGCCACTGGGGAGCAGCCCGTGCAATCCTGACAACCGGCTGGGGGGCGTCAGACCTCCTGGCGCTGTTTGTGGGCAGAGCAGGGGTGAGGTAGTTGGCAGCAGTGCTGTTCTCTGCTTGTGCTTGGCCAGGGCAAAACTGGCACCACCTGGCTGAGCAAGGGTCCTACACATATCACATAGCATGATACAAAAATTGAGAAGTGAATGCAGTTTCCCTAAAAATAACAAGGGAATGCTAAGCGTTTGCATGACGAATTCCAATTACACCTGCAGAGGCACTAGGCATTGATGGATTACATGCCAAATTAAAGAAAACATTTAATGCACTATATTACATCATAACTCTCCCAATTGTCTAATTAGCCGAAGAAACAAAGAAAATCAGACTCGGTTAATACCACAGGGTCACTGGAATGGCTTGGACTGTTCGGAACTGCTATTATTAATGTCAGATTTCTGCATCTTCTGGCACATCTGAATACTGTGATTACCTGTATCCTCCCTCATCCCACCAGACTGGTAAGATGTCAGTATTTTGATGGATGAAATAACATTCTGGCATTTAGTCTGGTTCTGGACATACTATTAAAAATATAAGTATTAAAAATATAGGAAAAACTGCTGCACATATATCACTCATTGCCCAGTCCTTTGCAGGGCTGGGCTGTTGTGCAGAAGCATTTGTGACAGCAGAACAGAGACTGGCTATTGCAAAATAGCTGCCACCAGTGTGAAACACTCTAGGTGCAGTCCTAACCGGGAGTTAGGCTGGCACAGTTAGGCCAGCTAATTTGGCCAAAACAAGGGCCACTGTAAAGCAGGTTTGGACCACTCTCGGAGTCAGGGAGGATGGTGCACGTCTGTGTGCTGGCCTCTCTGACTCGGGCAGCGCCATCACAAGGCACCCGTCGCGCCGACGCAACGTCATAGCGTCAGTGTGACATCGGTTGCACCAAGCGGCACCCCCGCATCGGCGCTATTGCAATAGGACCGGCCAGTGGTGTCATCTAAATGATTTAAAAACAGGTACTCACTTTTGATTGGCACGTGTCGGGACCCGCCCACTGGAAGTGTTGTCATAAGCCAGAAGTGATGTCGTGGCAGGAAGTGACATGAAAAAAGCCCTTTTTGAGGCCTCAGATGATTTTAAACTGACCCAACAGTTGCAACAGTATTCCACAGCACCCCCAGAACATGTTAAGGAGGCCTGGCATCATGTTAAAACCCCAGAGCAACTCATTTTTCAGTGGCAAGGAAAGGAAAGGCTCCGCTCGCTGCCTGCCTGCCTGCCTGGCTCTGAGAACATGCAGGCAACTCAAACATGCAGGAAATTCAAACGTTGCAGAGGGCGGAGTCGACGAGTGGGCGGGCGAATGGGCGGGGCCAGCTGTAATCCTAGAAACTGGTACTCGCGTACCCCCACGTACCCCCTGCATGACATCACTGGGACCGGCGCAACAGGTCCCATGGTGCCCGCGCCGAGCCTCCCTCACACCGGCCGAAGTTGGCCAGTGTGAGGGAGGCTCCATGTTGGGACAGGCATGGATTGGTTGGGGGAGGGAGGTTCTGGGCGGGGGGAGGGCGGGACATGGGCAGGCTCCGAATTCGGCCATGTCCCCGATTCAGTCTGTGCAGCCTCCTCGGATCTGCGCCTGCTGTTTAGCCTGCTGCATCAGCCTCCCCAATCCAGCATAAGATATGATGCTGGCCAGCCGGCACCATGAGAGTGGTCCAAACATACGTTACAGTGTCCCTTGTGCCGGCCAAACTTTGTTGGCCTAACTGTGCCGGCCTCACTCCAGGTTAGGAGTGCATCCTCTGTTGGCGGCTATTTGGGGAGTGCTGCCACAAGAGGTAGCAGCATCCTGCATCCACCGACACATCCCACTGCACTCACGGGAGCAGGTAAGGCAGTGGTGGGGACAGGAGGTGTCTGGGAAAGGAGCAAAACTGGACAGGGAGGGAGAAGAATGGCTGTGGAAGGGGTGGGTTCAGTGGCAATCCTCTCTCTCCTTTTCACAGCCTCCCTTTTTTCTCCTTGGATTTGCACCAGCTACAGAGCTGGTTTGAGAAGACGCATTATAGGTGAGAGGCTTACAGAGTGGTATGGGGAAATAATTGCCCTTTTCCCTCTGAAGCTTCCTGATCTGCCCCACCACGACCACCCCAGTGGACACAGCATGCTTCTTTTTTGGCGCAGCTGCACAAGCGAGGGGAAAGGCGAGACCGGGCTCTCTCCCACAGTCCGTGACTGCAGTGGATGTGTGAACTGACCCCACTGTAAAACACTGTTTTTGTTGAGGTGGCCTTTTTCACATGGTGTTTCACCCATGATGGCTCACGAGCACACGAAAATCATGGCTTGATTGCTTGATCAAAAATATCTATTAAGCCCAGCGGCGTTATTCACCTGGTACGCTGGGCGGGACTTACCTTTGAGCGGCAGTCTGCCCGTTGCATCACGCTGCGTTCCGCCGCTTTCCCGCCCACCCTAGCGGGCGGGAAAGCGGCAGAATGCGGCGTGACGCAACGGGCAGACTGCCGCTCAAAGGTAAGTTCCACCCAGTGTACTGGGTGAATAACGCCGCTGATTAAGCCTAAAGAATTAGTCGGCCAAAGCAATGGCAAAACGTGAACTTCCGTTATAGCAGTTGTTACTGGTTGTACGTGCAACTGTTGGTTTTGTTTCATGGTTTGAAAGGAAGGGATTTTAGTGCCAGTGCAGTGAATTCTAAGGATCAGACTAGAATTTGTGACTCTTCACATCAAGAAGAGGCATTTTTCAAATAGTGCCTCTGACCAGGCCTCACGAAGGGGAGTGCAGGGGGTACGTCGTACCTGGGCCCGGGGTCAAAAGGGGACCTGGGTGCCAAAGGAAGGCAGCCAGAAATTTTCTGAGAGCTCAGCTGACCTTGTTGGGAGTGAAAGATGGAGGCTGGGCCAACCAGGAAGCCAGCTCTACCAGGGAGGTAGACCTGGGCTCCACATCGGGAAGCCAAGTAGAGCTGCCCTCTGGAGACTTTTCTGCTGTCGCCACCCTCCCAACCTCCCTGCCCTCCGTCCCTGGCTTCTCCCACCCCATTTTGTCCCTTCCCACCTTTGGGATGGGGCCTGAAAGAAACATTGTACACCCTGAAAAAATTCCTCAGGGGCCCTGGCCACTTAATTGACTGAAAGCAGTGGTGTGGGAGGGCAATTCTAGTCAGGGCCTTCAGGGCAAGGCCTAATCCATTGCTGTTGCTTCATTTCCCCCTGTAGCTACTACAGGCATGCCCCAGTATCAACTGATTTGGTATCCATGGTTTCAGGTATCCACGGATACCATGGACACTGGGACTCTTATTAAAAAGACAGGGGAGCATCAGTGGTTTTGTCGCAACAAGGTTAAAAAAAGAGAGAGACTGGTTTAATGTTCCCCTATCTTTAAAAGGGCGTCCCCATGTCATGAAACTGTGGTTTCATGCGGACCCTGTTCTTGTATTGGTGGTTGGAAGAGAACTACTCATGTGTAAATGGTTCAGGTGAGGATAATTGGCATTACTGGGATAAAGTTAACAGCCTCAGAGAACAGAACGCTGGAGCTGCTTTCAGGGAAGGTTAACCTCATCGTGCACTGTGAGCAGAAGGGATGAGGGTGGCAGCGGGTGGCAGTCAGTCAGAGGTAAAACTCTATAGATGTCTTTGTTTTCCTTTTGAATTCATCTCGGTTAATTTATAAACAGAGGGTTTTTGCTAGAGGGAGGAGTCTTGTGTGTGAGAGCCACCTAGCTTGTATTTTTACTATTTGGATTTTACAAAAAATAGAGGCTCTGTAATTTGAAGTGTAATGTTCAAAGTATGTTAATAAAATTGGGTTTTTTTATTTCTTCCATTTGGTTTTCTTTTAAGAGGGGGTTGCCCAGGAGCTCCCTTTTGTTGCATTAAGCCTGGGCTGGTGGCAGCGGCAGCTACCTAAGGGGAGGGAGGTTCCCCCCCATCATAACACCCCAGCAGTATCCATGGTTTAGGTATCCACAGTGGAGTCTGGAACAGAACCCCAGCGGATACTGGGGCATGCCTGTATATGTCCCCAAATTGCTTGCAAGTAGCTGCTTCAGAAGGCTAATTTTTGGTATAGGTAGGAAAACAGCAAGAGGAGAAAGGAGTTCCCACCCCCTTCACGGTGGTCCAATCAGAATTGCACACTTCCTGCAGCTGCGTTTAATAGAGAAGCGCTTCCAGTTTTAAGCACTGCTCTTAAAGACATGATTGGCCACACATCTAGTCTGACCGTACAAAAGTTTTTTTCCAGTCACTCATCTTATCCCAGTGTCCTCTCTCTTATGTTCCTAATTTAAATGGGACAATCCTGGATATACCACTACTGTACAGTATTTATTTGTTGTCTTCCTGCTGAATTGCAGGAAATTGCATCTGTGGCTCTGCTTACTGAGGCAAAAGTTAAACCATGTCATTATGTTTCTGTTTACTGTGGCTGAAATCTCTGCAGTTAATTTGCCCAGCTCTCAAATTATTACCAGGCAAGACACCTACTGTTAATCTCAGGCAATTTCTGTCCAGCGGCTACCGGCCTTTTGTTTTAGACAGTAAATTTGGGGCACTTGGGAATTTTCCACCAAGGATTTGCTGTCTGGCCCAAGGCATGTAGATTCTCATCTGTATCATGGTTCTCAAATTGGCGCTTACAGCATCTCTGCTGAAAATACACTAATTGCCTTAGCCAATTACAGCACTGACCATGTGATCAGTGATCATATGGATACTGATCACATGGAGTGTATATTTTAGTCCCCTTAGCAGGGGAATCTGTGAATGTACAAGAGTATGACGGCCACTGTCAATGAGCATTTGACAACGCTTCTTACACAGAATTACAGCTAGTATTGAGTTGTGGCCTCTCCCACTGGTTGTCAAGAGCCCTGCCGACAGGAGGGGGGCGGGCAGAAAGGAGGAAACGTCCATTGCAGGCTACAGGCCATGATGGGTGGTGCAACCTCCTTATTTTAAAAATGAACTGAGCTTGTTGACCGGAAGGTTGGCAGTTCAAGACCATGCAAAAGAGTGAGCTCCTGTTGCTTATCCCAGCTCCTGCCAACCTAGCAGTTCAATAGCATGTAAAAATGCGAGTAGATAAATAGGTACTACTTTGGTGGGAAGGTAACAGCATTCTGTGCACCTTGGTGTATAGTTATGCCAGCCACATGACCACGGAAGCTTGTCCTTGGACAAACGCTGGCTCTTCGGCTTAGAAACAGAGATAAGCACTGCACCCTACAGTCGGTCACGATTAGACCATTTGGTCGTAGGGAAACCTTTACTTTTCTACCTCAGAATGCCAGATGCAGGAGAGTGGCAAGAACATGCAGGTATCTTGTCTTGTATTCCCTGAGGCATCTGGTGGGCCACTGTGAGATAAAGGAAGCTGGACAAGATGGGCCTATGGCCTGATCATGCAGGGCTCTTCTTATGTAGGAAGTGTTAAACCTTGAGATCTAAAAGTCTTTTTCTTTTAGCTAAAGCCACCATCTCTCCCTTGCAGTCTCTAATGACTTGGTGTGCCCCATCTCCCTATTTAGGACTGACCCGAAATCACCCTTTGCCCCTAAGAAATGAATTCTTTCTGCTTGGTCAAAGTTTGACCTTGTTCTGCTTGGCCATGCCCTGTGAGTTTTTGTAAAGAAGGTGAACTGTTGTCCCCTCTTGTTTCTGGCATTCTTTCGAAATATTTGGAAACCCCTGGTCTCCACTGCTCCAGCCAGCAAGGCACATGCTATTACTGCAAATTTCCTACAAGTATTTATTTTCTACAATGCTCGTTCTCTTCTAAGGTATCTTCCAACATCTTTCTCCAGATTGCCATGTCCAGAACTCAGGGCGCAATCCTAGCTAGCGCTAGAACAGGAAGGCAGGTGGGCCTGCGCTGTATCCAGCGCGAGGTAGGTGCAGCCTGGAGCCTCTCCCATGCAAGGGCACATTTGTGCCCTTGCACGCAGGGAGGCACCAGCCTCCCCTATGGATTCCTCGGATCTGCGCCAGCTAAACAGGCAGGCTCTGAATTGAGGCCATGCAGCCTGAGGATCAAGCCTAGGATTCGGCATCCTGGGCCCGCCCACAGCCCACCCAGAAATGCCCTCCGCCCCACCCACTTCCTCCTCCCACCCACCTTGTCCCTCCTCTGCACCAGCGCCAATGCCAGCACGTTGCGTCAATGCTACGCCCCTCCCAAGATGAGGCTGTGAGATATCACACTCAACACCCAAGGTCCCTCTTCACTCACACATGGTTCCCCTCTTGTACTTGAATCATTGCTTGCCATAATAATGTGGATGAGGCTGGAGATCAGGGGTAGAACATGAGCTTTGCATGCTGAAGCTACAACTACTGCCAGTCAGTGTAATACTATATTAAGCAATAAGGAGACCATGAACCCAATTGGCGTCCCCTTCCCAGCACTGTTCTGGTTCTTAGCTTGACCACCATTTTCTGCCTTGTAAGAAGCAGTTGGTGGTGCTTGTTTCTAGCAATAGGCTCCAAGAGCACAGCTGGCCGGTACATATGTAAACTGCCAGAAATCAAAAAGGTTAGATTGACTGGAGTCGGCATGACATCATTTTCTTGAAGCTTCCGGGGCACACAAATATGGCTGACTCAGAACTTTCCCGCCAAGGACGTGGATTGCCGCGAATTCACGAACAAAAATCTCCCTGCACGCGTGTAAAAGTTAATCTCAACCTCTTTAAGCATGCCTGCGTGTTCTGCATACGGGTGTGCAAATCGCTTTACAAAAAACGGGATTTAATTTCCACGGAAAGGTTCATGTATTCACATTACATCGGCATGTAATATTTCCCCCCTCCTTTTCCCCCCCTTCCCGTTTACACTTTTTTTCCCGCCTTCCATTTTCTACTGTAATATTTTCAAAATTCTGAACATTAACAGAATTTGTTTTATGGGGGGGGGGTGAGTGTAGAAGTTTTAAAAAATACTCTTAATAGTCTAGAAGTAAAAAAGAATTACTCTCATATTGACAACTACTTGTGTCATGAAGAGATTTTAATATAATTTTCCTATGTATTTATCTGATTTTTGCCCACCCTCCCCTTTTTTTCTTTCCTTCCCGTTCACACGTTATTTCTGCTTGTGTAGATTTCAAAAAATAAGTCTGTCACAATAGTGCACTCTGAGTTTAAATAGACAGCAAGTAGCATTTCGTCCGGTATGTTCAGTAATATAATTATGAGGAATTTAACCTTGTAATTGCGTATTAAATTACAATAAGGTTACCAATAATGTTTCTACACGATCACACATTTTTATTTTCGTAAGTTTTTATTTCAGGAGTAAATTATTAAGTCCTAAACAGCACCAGAAAAGCAATCTGAAATGCTTGGAATAAAGATTGTTTGGGGCACACAAACATGGCCGCTAAGCCCGCCCCCTGGCTTCACTCGATTCCTATCAATTCAACAGGGATGCCGACTCCAGTCATTCTACCTCCATGCCAGAAATATACTTGGCACCGTTTCATTTAGTTCAAAGCCAGAGTCGATATCACAGAGAACCTTGCAGGTGGCACTTGGAGGAAGATGACTGTGGCAGGAGAGGGAAGCAGCCAATGGAAAACAAAAGGAAAACATGAACATGAGAATGGTGAGATGAGGTGGGCAGGACCATCGGGGCAAGTCCAACAACACTCATGGCCAGTTAATATTATATATTGTCAGTCCTCACTGTCCGCTAGTTAGGTTCCTGGAAATCCTCGTGGACAGCAACTTCACAGATAACAAACCATTTATCCTAGAAATCCTTGTGGATAATTCGTAGATAGCGAATCTGTGGGATTAATGGGGATTGGTGCAAGGTGTACCTTACCTGCCATCAGAAGAATCCTGCAGAGACCCTGTCTCTGATGGTGGAAAGCCTCATCCAAGATAAAATCCTAAAACACGTAGAGGAACAAGTACTGCTAAAGGAAAGTCAGCATGGCTTCTGTAAGTCTTGCCTCATGAAACTTTTGGAATTCTTTGAAAAGGTCAACAGGCACGTGGATGTGGGTGAACCTGTGGATATCATATACCTGGATTTTCAGAAGGCGTTTGACACAATCCCCCACCAAAGGCTGCTGAAGAAACTTCACAATCAGGGAATAAGAGGGCAGGTCCTCTTATGGATTCAGAATTGGTTGAGGACCAGGAAACAGAGAGTGGGGGGTCAATGGGCAATTTTCACAATGGAGAGAGGTGAAAAGTGGAGTGCCCCAGGGATCTGTCTTGGGGCCCGTGCTTTTCAACTTATTCATAAATGACCTGGAGACAGGGATAAGCAGCGAGGTGGCCAAGTTTGCAGATGACACAAAACTTTTCCAGGTGGTGAAGACCAGAGGGGATTGTGAAGAGCTCCAGAAGGATCTCTCCAAGTTGGGGGAATGGGCAGCCAAATGGCAGATGCGTTTCAACGTAGACAAGTGTAAAGTGATGCACATTGGGGCAAAAAAACCAAAACTTCACCTATAGGCTTATGGGTTCTGAACCGTCTGTGACAGCTCAGGAGAGAGATCTTGGGGTGCTGGTGGACAATTCAATGAAGGTATTGACCCAGTGTGCGGCAGCAATTAAGAAGACCGATTCCATGCTTGGGGTAATTAAAAAAGGGGTTGAGAATAAAACAGCCAATATTATCATGCCACTGTACAAATCGATGATAAGGCCACACCTGGAATATTGTGTACAGTTCTGGTCGCCGCACCTCAAAAAAGGACATAGTGGAGTTGGAAAAGGTGCAGAAGAGAGCGACGAAAATGATTACGGGGCTGGGGCACCTCCCTTATGAAGAAAGACTGCAGCACTTGGGGCTCTTCAGCCTAGAAAAAAAGCGCCTGAGCGGGGACATGATTGAGTAATGCACGGAAGGGATAGAGTTGATAGAGGGATGTTCTTTTCCCTCTCTCAAAACACCAGAACCAGGGGGCATTCACTAAAACTGAGGGTTGGGAGAGTTAAAACAGATAAAAGGACTTTTTTACCCAGCGGGTAGTTAATCTGTGGAACTCCTTGCCACAGGAGGTGGTGATGGCATCTGGTCTAGATGCCTAAGAGGGAATTGGACGGATTTCTGGAAGAAAAGTCCATTGTGGGCTACAGGCAATGATGGGTTGTAACCTCCTTACATTAGTAGTAGGCTACTTCAGAGTGCCGGGTACAAGGGAGTGGCAACAGGATGCAAGCATCTTGTTGTTTCATGCCTCCCTGGGGGACCTGGTGGGGCTGCTGTGAAATACAGGAAGCTGGACTAGATGGGCCTTTGGCCTGATCCAGCAGGGCTCTTCGTATGTTCTTATGACCCTCAGGAAGCCAGCAGAGTGCAGAACAAAGTGCCAAAAGATCTCTGAATACTGCAGAGACCTTCCAGAGGCTGCAGGGATCTTCAGCCCTGATCTTCAGCTTCAACCAGCATGGATCCCTTAAACATGGCCAATGGATGCTTCTGCCAGCCATTTTAAAAGGGTCTGTGCTGGTTGCAAGTGCCATTCTGAAGGTCCCGGCAGCCTCTGGAAGGTCTCTGCATAGTGGCTAATGAGGACAGAGGTGCAGATTACAAGGTAAATTGCAATTCTAGCCCTTATGGATAAGCAGATTTGCAGGTAGCGAGTTTACATATAAAGACGACTGACTGCACTTGCATTAACTTCTACCTACTTTGCTTTTCAAAGGGGCCCAATGTGGCTAAGACACAACAGCAAATAACTTTTTTTCCTATTTCTTGTACACATCCTGCCTGGATTTCTTAGAATTTATTTGGCCTATACCCGTTTCTTTGTTATGCAATCAAACCAAGACCCCACTGCATGGTTTTGAACAAAGCTCTTTCTGTTCCCAGAGCAAAGGGTTGCACAACACCAGTGAAAGGTCCACAGATCGCAAATAAATTATCTTGTAACTCAGCCTGTTCCGTTTGCCTCTTGGAAGTGAGGAGTAGCTGAACGGCCTTTCAGGTTTCACTGGGACAAGTCCCATAATTCTAGTCCCGGAGTTTCCATGTCTTGTCACTTAACAGCATAGTAACGTGCTGAGATCATGTTTACATTGCTGTGCTAACATGCTGGGATGGCTCCCTACAGATCAATTTTTGAAGGTCTGCATACTGCGGGAAAGGCTCATCTTGCAAGCATGAAGTTGCAAAATCTTCAGAGCCTAAACAGGGCGAGATGGGCCAATGATTTCCCACCAAACTGTTGAGGGCAGCGGTTCCCAAACTGTGAGTCAGGATCCACCAGTGGGTCGCGAGCCAATTTTTGGTGGGTCATGAAACTGGCAAGATAATGGCTGACAAGGAAAATGTCTTGAGCCCAACGGAAATTGAAGAGCAGAAGAGCAGCACGTGTGCATTTACTTGCAAGTTGGCAATCAGAACCTCCCCAGGACAATCATGTCTGCTTTTCGGGGGGAGGGGCAATCCTAACCTGGCGTTGCACCAGCGCATCACTCTTGCGCCAGACCAGCACTGTTGCCAACATGCTGTAAGGCGCGACTGCGCCACGGATTCAGTCATGGGCGGTGCACGCAGCAGTGCGAGCTCACAGGCGCCACCATGCCCATCAGCTGCGCGGGTCAAGCGACAGGGCCATGCCAAGGGTGTGCCAGAGGCGGCCAGGAGGCATAACAGGGCTGTGCCATGGGCGGAGAAGGGACACAGCCATTGGGCCATATCCAAACTCCCGTCCCAGGGCTGGGCGGGCCCGATTCGGGCTGCTCCTGGCCACATGGACTTCCGCCTGCCATTTTGCTAATGCAGATCCAAGCAGCCACATAGGGCTGGCTAGGACTTAGCCTAGGGCAAGGAGAAAATATTCCCTTGCCCCACACTGAACCACTACTGCCTCCTAACATTGTTAGGATCAGTGATGTCATGCAGGGGGTACGCAGGGGTACGCGAGTACCGGTTCCTAGGATTATGGCTGGCCCCGCCCATTCGCCCGCCCACTCGTTGACTCCGCCCCCTGCAACGTTTGAATTTCCTGCATGTTTGAGTTGCCTGCATGTTCTCAGAGCCAGGCAGGCAGGTAGGCAGCGAGCGGAGCATCGCCTTGCCTTGCCACTGAAAAATGAGCTGCTCAGGGGTTGCTTTCGAATACTTTTGGAACTGTTGGGTTACTTTAACATGATGCCAGGCCTCCTTAACATGTTCTGGGGGTGCTGTGGAATACTGTTGCAACTGTTGGGTCAGTTTAAAATTGTCTGAGGCCTCAAAAAGGGCTTTTTTCATGTCACGTCCTGCCACGACATCACTTCCGGCTTATGACATCACTTCCGGTGAGGGGGTCCCGACACGTGCCAATCAAAAGTGAGTACCTGTTCTTAAATCATTTAGATGACACCACTGGTTAGGATGCAGCACGGGTGAGCCAGCCTGCCTATTCCAGGGCAGGTCTCTTCAAGTCTCCTATTCATAGATCTCCCACATCAGGTCTAGTTTGGCCAAGGCTCCAACAGGATTTGTACCCCTTTCCTGTGTGCTGTTTCCAGAAGGATTTTTTTTAAATTGAAGTCAGTAAAAACCTCTTTTTTTTTCATTTGGAAATAGCAGTGCAGGGGTGTGATCAGAACCTTGGCTGGAGGAAAATATTGAGAGTTAGGCTGGCACAGTTAGACCAGCGAAGTTTGGCCGGCACAAGGGCCACCGTAAAGCACGTTTGGACCACCCTTGGAGTCAGGGAGGATGGCGCACATCTTTAGGGTGTCCCTTCTGCTGGTCAAACTTTGCTGGCCTAACTTTAGGTTAGGTTTGTGACCTGAAATACTGAGATCCTAGGCTCTGAGAGTGCAATCCTAACCTGGAGTTACACTGGCACAGTTAGGCTAGCAATATTTGGCTGGCACAAGGGACACTGCAATGTATGTTTGGATCACTCTTGGAGTCAGAGAGGCCAGCACGCAGACGTGCCATCCTCCCTGACTCCAAGAGTGATCCAAATGAGCTTTACGGTTACCCTGGTGCCGGTCAAACTTTACTGGCCTATCTTCAGGATGGGATTGCGCTCTGAATATTGCACCTTCTACTTGCCACCTGCTTGCTCTACCATTAAGCTATGAGGTCCCGCTACGGTGCTTTTGAATGAAGTTGTGTGTGAAGTTTGTCAAAGGGCAAATGTGTAAAATACTTCATTTATCTTTGGGACAGAGCCATAGACTCACAAGATGTGTGAACTTGTGCTAACACGCCCCATGCTGCACATTCGTTTGCTTGTAGGACAGATTATTGTATCATTTTAATTGAACACGGTAAGACATTGCTTATTCCAAAGTGTCTGATCTGTACATGATTTTAAGAGATCTTTAGCATGGTTTTCCTTTTTACTGGTTCACCAGACATACTGATCATACTGATAGTAGAATGCTGCCTCCTGCTGGATAAGCAGGAACATAGCAAGGGAAATGCATTTTATTTAGGAGTCCTGGAAATCAGTTTTCACCATAAGAATGATTTTATGGAACCATGATTAAACACACAAAAGTGGACATGAGTGGTAATGAGGTGATTTGCTCATATTAATATTATAGTAATATTGTATTATATAGTAATCATAGTAGTATTATATAGGTAATGCCTATATCAGATAGCTAAACATTTAGCTCCAAGCATTCACGCTGTAAGACAGAACAAATATCAGGAATTGTACCATAAACTTAATAATCACCAAGTCACCATCTCATCTGTCCAGGAATGAACACAGTAACTTTTTGTTATCATTGAATTCAGCTCTTGAAAAAACAACAACCCTGCAATAAAAGGGAAAAAAAGAATTACGTATACTGGGAAGTATCCATATACATATACTGGGAAGTATCCATATTTTTTGGAGAATGGCCTGGTGAAATTAACTGTACCACTTCAGTCTGCAGGTGTGGAGAGCTTCCTATATTAAAAAAAAAACTCCTTACAGGTAGAAAACTAGCACAGGTGCGTATAGAACTTGACTAAAACCTTCCTTCATGTCCTGGTTTCTCGTTTCTCTTCTTTTTTTGCAAGGAGTTCACACACGCGCGCGCACACACACACACACACACACACACATACACACACCAGAGCCCTCAAAAAGGGTGCATCCCACCAGCAACCAGAAGTTGCCAGTCTATTCTACCACCTTATTCTGTTGCATGTGCAGGCCAGCCTACGGGTCCTGTTCTATGAGCCTCCTAGGCCTGTCCTGGCAATACCACACCAATAGTGCACCAATGCCGACACAACGAGGGCCAAATGCCAAGCCTGTCCTGACAAAGCTGGCACAGGCCTTCCCAGTAGCGCCCCCAGCTTCCACAGACACACTGGCACAGCCTGCTATCCATGAAGTGGCACCCTGACAGTAGTGTGTCATCACCGGCATGCTGTCACCCTAACATCAGAGTGTCATCAGTCTGACATCAGTGACTACACATGTCACAAATCACATGTGATTGAGATGGCTCAGACAGTTCCCTCCCTGCAATTTTTTCCCTTCTACTTTAATAGTAAGTACGTGTCCAATCCTATCCTACTTTCTAGCCCTGGTGTAGCTGTGCCAATGAGGGGTGCATTGTTAAATCCTATGGTGGGAAGGTAGTTACAGAGGCCTCCTCGTGTTAAGTGAATGTTTGTTCCTTTGCCTTGGGGTTGCAATTGCAGCTGCATCAACACGGGAAAGTTGGATAGGATTGGGCCCTAAGTGTTGCAAAAAAAAAAAGGTAAAACATAAAATCCACAAAGAAAAAAAAAGGAAAAGCTAATAGTATAAATGATTTAGATAAACAGATATAGACTGTACACACACACACACACACACACACACACACACACACAGAGAGAGAGAGAGAGAGAGAGAGAGAGAGAGAGAGAGAGACTTCTAGTAAGCAATCTATACATAAATATCTAAGGGCACAATCCTAACCTGGAGATAGGCCAGCACAATTAGGCCAGCAAAGTTTGGCTGGCACAAGGGACACCGTAAAGTATGTTTGGACCACTCTTAAGAGTCAGAGAGGTCAGCACTCAGACATGCACCATCCTCCCTTACTCTGAGAGTAGTCCAAGCACATTTTAGTGTCCCTTGTGCTGGCCAAACTTTGCTGGCCTAACTCCAGGTTAGTATTGCGCCCTACGAAAGGCTTCCAAATGTCCCAAAACATTATCTGTATGTATTGTCATTCCATTCTTGCCCATCCCCGTAATTAGAAAAGCTAGCTGGAAGGGAGGGGAGGAGCCAGGATGTGCATGTAGTGTGTGCAATTGGTTTGGGTGCTAAAGTTACCATCCTAATTAGCCCGTAGTGGCTTTGGGTTCAACTGCAAATAAGGAGGCCCCATCTGTGTTGGCAAATGGGCAGTGGTGTTAGGGAGGAGGTGGTTCAAGGGGTTCTGAGGCAGGAAGGGGTAGGGCAGGGGATGGACTGGAGGGGGTAGTGGCAAACATGCAAGCTGGATCCTCTTCCCTATATTTCAGCCTGCCCCCCTCAGGGCCCAACCCTTTGCAATGCAGCTATGCCAATGGGGTATGCACTGCAACTTGCAGTGGGGGAGGCAGTCATGGAGGTCTCCACAAGGCAGTGGTGGAATTCAGCCAGTTACCAGTTCTGCAGAACCGGTTGCTAATTTATTGATATACAAAAAGTAGTGCTGTAGTAAGAAGCAATACAAAGAAAAGGAGGACATAGAACCGGTTGTTAATTTATTTGAATCCCACCACTGCCACAAGGGAACCTCAGTGCTGCATTGAGGCTGCATTGTTGGTGCTGGAAAGTTGGATAGGATCTTTTACTCAGCGGGTAGTTAATCTGTGGAACTCTTTGCCACAGGAGGTGGTGATGGCATCTGGTCTTGATGCCTTTAAGAGGGGATTGGACGGATTTCTGGAGGAAAGGTCCATCGTGGGCTACAGGCAATGATGGATTGTGCAACCTCCTTACAAAGGTGTTGGGCTACTGGTACCGGGTGCAAGGGAGTGGCAACAGGATGCATCTTGTTGCCTCATGCCTCCCTGGGGCACCTGGTGGGCCGCTGTGAGATACAGGAAGCTGGACTAGATGGGCCTTTGGCCTGATCCAGCATGGCTCTTTATGTTCTTAGGTTCTTATGATCGGGCTCGTAAACTCTTAAAAGTGGGGTGTTTATTCACCCTTCAGGCAGTATAAGAATTAAAATAAGAGCATACTCTCTGGATGAGGGAACCCGACTCATTGCTGCTCCAGATCAGTAGGAGTCTGGCGGGAGTGCAAGTCTGGAGTTCCTCCAGGCAGCCCTGCAGCTTCCCCTCCCTGGTGTGTCCGTCATGGGGGGTCCAACCCCAGGGACTGGAGAAGCAGCTGCTGCTGGCTTCACCTCCTAGAATGCAGAGTCTGCTACTATACAGTCCTTCTGTCGCTGGAGCCCCGCTGTCAACGTTGTCAACGTTCGGACCTTCAGCTTTCTTGCAGGACCCTGAAAGGGGGAGACGGGTTGCCCCTCCGCGGCCCTTCTGAACAGTATCAAGTTCCAATTGCCCAGCTTCACACGCCTGCGCTGGAAACAAGGCCCGGCTCGCCTGGGAGGCTGCGGAAGGATATAGGCTGACTCCGAAGGCTCGGCTAATACAGGAGTTGGGGGAAATTGGCTGGGATTGCGGGAATTTCCCACGTGCGACTGCATTACGCAGCTGGTTGCGAAAGGGCAAAAAGAGAACAGGCAGAAACGGGGCGGGATTAGCTGGCGTGAGTGCGGTCGGAGCGGGAAACGGCAGGCTTTGCAAATATTTCACGAATGGAAAGGGTGACCTAAGTGCTCATTCCGGGAACATAGGACCGTACCGTGCTTCTGAGCATATGCAGAATGCCTTTTCCTCTCTAACAAGTAACCACCGCCCGTGGGCTTTCCAGGCAGACGGCATGATCTCTCCGAGCGTTTGGCTGCTGTCACCTCTCTGTTTACAAGAGTTTGGGCCGCGTTGAACGTAATAGAGAGAAGGGACTATTTAAACCAACGTGTGCACGGAGCATAAAAATTTCACGCTATTGAAAATGTTCCCATCCCTAAGCCTAACTGCCGCGACACAGAGCTGTTTCAAACCTTAGGTC
The DNA here is from genome assembly GCA_029204185.1 of Lerista edwardsae. Classification (NCBI taxonomy): domain Eukaryota; kingdom Metazoa; phylum Chordata; class Lepidosauria; order Squamata; family Scincidae; genus Lerista; species Lerista edwardsae. The sequence continues at coordinate 49,813,424 of JAJKFI010000002.1, read as the reverse complement.
AGTGGCTCCCAAACTGTGGGCCAGGAGGGACTCACTGGTGCGTCACGACCTGATTTTTGGTGAATCGCCAAAAGGTGATGAAAAGATCAGATATAGCCCTCCAGCTATTCAGAAATGAGATACTGTAGCTGCTAATTACAAAGAATTGAGCTGCTGCAGTTTGCAAGCTTGGGTAAATACAGGGAGATTAATGTTTGATTATTTTTATTTCTTATTTATTATTACTTATAAATAATTTCTATGTCTCCTAAAAAAATCTGGTAAACATACGTGGGTCCCGATAGTGTTCTGCAAAGTGGATCCTGATGTTAAAGAGTTTGGGATCCATTCTTTAGTTTCCTACCCAGAAAGCATTGCTCTCATCCATAACTGTGTTCTAGGCAGGCTGGCCCATAAGAACATAAGAGCCCCACTGGAGCAGGCCAAGGCCCATCTAGTCCAGCTTCCTGTATCTCACAGTGGCCCACCAGATGCCTCAGGGGACACAAAAGACAACATCAATCAATCAATCAATCAATCAACAGGTACTTATATACCGCTTTTCAACACGAAGTTCACAAAGCGGTTTACAGGCAAATAGTAATAATAAAGTTAAATGGCTCCCTGTCCCAAAAGGGCTCACAATCTAAAAAAAAGGCAGACCACCAGCAACAGCCACTAGAAAGACTGCGCAGGGGTGAAGAAGGACAGTTACTCTCCCCCTGCTAAATATAAGAGGAACACCACTGGAAAAAGTGCCTCTTGTCCAGTTAGCAGGGGTAGATGATACATCTTGTTAGCAGATGATACATCTTGTTGCCACTCCCCTGCATCCTCAGGTAGCCCACTTCTAAAGAAAGGAGGTTGTATCACCTATTATGGCCTATAGCCTGTAATGGACTTTTCTTCGAAAAATCTGTCCAATCCCTAGTCCCAGGCCAGATGCCATCACCACCTCTTGTAGTAAGGAGTTCCACAGGTTAATTACCTGCTGGGTAAAAAGTATTTTCTTTTATCTGTTCTAGTTCATCCAACACTCAATTTAAGTGAATGCCCTCTGGTTCTGGTGTTGTAAGAGAGGGAAAAGAACATCCCTCTATCCATCCCTTGCATAATTTTGTAAGCCTCAATCATGTCAGTTGCCCTCAAATTGCCCTCAGGCAACTTTTTTTCTAGGCTGAAGAGCCCCAAACGTTGCAGTCTTTCCTCATAAGGGAGGTGCCCCAGCCCCATAATCATTTTGATCATTCTCTTCTGTACCTTTTCTTGTTCCACTGTTTCCTTTTTGGGATGTTGCAACCAGAACTGTACACAATACTCCAGGTGTGGTCTTACCATCAATTTGTACCGTGGCATAATATTGGCCATTTTATTCTCAACCCCCATTGTAATTACCCCCGGCATGGAATTGGCCTTCTTCACTGCTGCCGCATATTGGGTCGACACCTTCGTCAAGTTGTCCACCAGCACCCCAAGATCTCTCTCCTATATGCGATCTCTCTCCATTAGCCTATATGTGAATTTTTCTGCCCCGATGTGCATAACTTTACACTTGTTTACATTGAAACGCTTCTGCCGTTTTGTTCCCATTCCCACAGTTTGGAGATGCTCTTGGAGCTCTTCACAATCCCTTTTGGTTTTCACCACTCGGAAAAGTTTAGTGTCATCTGCGAACTTGGCCACATCGCTGCTTATCCATTTCCAGGTCATTTAGTCTCCTGATTGCCTGGAGCAGCACACCAAATGCTGCCGCCACTTACTATACCTAGTGATGTTCATCCCACCTTACCTTTGTTCATCCCACTCCCTGGATTGGAAAAGGAAGAATGGAAGTACGAAGAATGCTCTTTCTTGCCCACCACTTTCCTGCCACCCGTATTTTCCTCTTCTGCTCCATTCCCTTCTTCCTTTTGCAATCCAGATAGCATTGTTTCACATGGTCTTTAAGTACAACTCCTTTCCAAAGGGAATTCTCTGAAATGTGGCATAAAGGCCTTCTTTGACAAATAAGATATGATGTATATTCTCAGACGCCAGCACAACTCCAGTTGCACTGGTGAGGCTGAAGCCTCGATGGTGCTCATGGACATGGCTTAGATCCCAGGGCCATCTGCACCAACATACCCTGACAGCTGGGGCAACTTGAGCTGACCCAAGTCCCCAAACAGGGCAGAGATGTGGGACAGGGAGGAGCCAGCGTACATAGTATCCTAAGCCCCCCTCCATTGTTTTCTAAGGGATTTTTGATTCCCACTACAGCTCCAGCATTGGCAATGTGTTGTGCCATTTGAGGCATGTCCATTTTCTAGAGAGGATTTCGGACATGGTATAAGTCAGCCTTTTTCTCTCACATTCTTTCTATGTGTCCTCCACATTTTGGGGGTTATGCTGGCTGCAGTTGTGCCGGTAGTGACAGGGCATGAGCACAGCATTGCACTGGCATGTGCGGTGCATTTGTTGATGGAAGTGAAGCTACAACAGTGGGGCTGTGGCTATGCACCATATCTCACACTGCTCAGGACAGCATTTCTGAGGTACAGGAACAAGAAGACTACTGTGTGAAAACAGTTGTAGTAAATATTGTATGTGTATATTTTCAGGAATAAGTGTGTGTGTTGAATGTAGGTGAGCCCCAGGGAAAGTAAAAAATGAATGTAGCATTGTAATCTTGTATTAAATCTGCTCAGTTAATGCAGACAGGGTTGTTCAAAAATTCACCTTCGGTAGTGTCCTTTCAGAAGCTATGCACAGAAAGCAGAAGGAGGTGAAACATGTCATGGCATGGACAGCTGTGTCATTTCAGTTTGCAGAGAAGGGGGCAACAACTTGCATTTCTAAGGGCACAATCCTAACCCACTTTCCAGTACCAGAGTAAGGGCAACTTGGCTCTGAGGTGAGGGAACAAACATTCCCTTACCTTGAGGAGGCCTCCGTGACTATTACTCCACTGCAGAATACAGCATAAGCCCCACTCACTGTGTCAGTGCTGGTAAGTTGATTAAGAATGAACCCTACATGGTTTCATGTGGGAAAGCATTTCCCTGCAAGTAGAAAACTAGCAGACTTTGTCAGGATCCCTATGGATGACCTTGAGAGGTCCCCCGGCTGAGAGTTCCCACTCGGCGTGCAGCTTGGAGAGAAAAAACTCATGGAAATTCCTAGCTGAAAGAAGGCTAAAACTATGTCAAAAATCTAGGATGACAGAGACCAACGCTGGATTTTGATGGTAAAAATGGTCCAAGAGAAACTTTATTAATAAAGTGACACAAGCAGCAAAACGCACTGTCCTGAAGGACTGACTTGTGAAATGTGTACATTTAGGTTTGATTAGCTATACCGTTGAACATGCAAATGTGAAAAAGGTAACAACAAATGAAACACTGTTGATAAGTTGGCAACCTATTGGCAATTTTGGTGATGTGAGACATTTTGATTGGTGGTCTTCCTTCGCTGCTTGTTCCCCCTCCCCTCTGTGATGGATTGGGGCCAAAGGAAGGATTAACAATGAGACAATCAAATACTTCCCTGTAGACAATAACCTGGTAAACTTGGGACAACAAAACACAGATAGGTGGGAATGCAATCAGGAGAGCCAAATTGTCACACAGAAATACAGATAAAGTGGGGTGAGGGTGTTAGGAACAAAACCAATCACTGCTCCAAGAGGACAATGTACCCCTGGGACATAAATCAATCAATTTACAGAAAAGGGTTTTCAGCAGGCAGGAGGGTGGGGAGGTTACATAATCAGGCCACAAAAGATGCATTATTTACAGTCTACATACCTGTTGATGGGAGTCAATCACAGTACAGACAGATGGAATCTGGCAGCTCCTTCCCAGGACATTTCCTCAGACCACTGACTTCCATTTTCCTTCTGCATTGCCCCAAAAAGGTTAGATTGACTGGAGTCGGCATCCCTGTTGAATTGATAGGAATCGAGTGAAGCCAGGAGGCGGGCATAGCGGCCATGTTTGTGTGCCCCAAACAATCTTTATTCCAAGCATTTCAGATTGCTTTTCGCGTGATGTTTAGCACTTAATAATTTACTCCTGAAATAAAAACTTACCAAAATAAAAACGTGTGATCGTGTAGAAACATCATTGGTAACCATATTATGATTTAATATGCACTTACAAGGTTTAATTCCGCATAATTATATTACTGAACACACCGGACGAAATGCTACTTGCTGTCTATTTAAACTCGGATTACACTGTTTTGACAGACTTATTTTTTGAAATCTACACAAGCAGAAATAACGTGTGAACGGGAAGGAAAGAAAAAAAGGGGAGGGTGGGCGAAAATTAGATAAATATGTAGGAAAATTACATTAAAATCTCTTCATAACACAGGTAGTTGTCAATATGAGAGTAATTCTTTTTTACTTCTAGGCTATTAAGAGTATTTTTTTAAACTTCTACACTCACCCCCCCCATAAAACAAATTCTGTTAATGTTCAGAATTTCAAAAATATTACAGTAGAAAATGGAAGGCGGGAAAAAAGGTGTAACGGGAAGGGGGGGAAAAGGAGGGGGGAAATATTACATACCGATGTAATGTGAATACATGAACCTTTCCGTGGAAATTAAATCCCATTTTTCGTTCAGCGATTCGCACACCCGTATGCAGAACACGCAGGCATGATTTAAAAAGTTGATATTAACTTTTACACATGTGCAGGAAGATTTTTATTCGTGAATTCGCAGCAATCCTCATTAGCGGGAAAGATCTGAGTCAGCCATATTTGTGTGCCCCGGAAGCTTCAAGAAAATCACGACATGCCGACTCCAGTCAATCTAACCTTTTTGCATTGCCCACAATGGACAACCACTTTACTTTGGTCTCTCTGGGACCCCTTCCCCACACACTCTATTGCAAGCCGTATTTCCTACTTCCCCCACCTTCCACCAAGTGCCCTGTTCATAGGGCGAAACATGACTTTGGGTCCAAGGACCCCCCTCTTGCATGTTCCACAATCCTTCTTTCCCTGTCTTCACAACCTACAACTTCCACTCATTCAGGCCTATGGAATCTCCATCCATAAACTGTGCAGTTCCCCTTTAAGAAGTTATAAGTCTTTTCATCCGTTTCCCTTCACCCAAACAGAGCTTGCCTGATCCAGCCGCTTGCAGTTTTACAGCAGTCTGGGCTTTTTAGCCGGTTTGGCCATGCCCTTGTTTTGTGTTTGTCCAAGCTGCATGCTCTGCTTTTCATGGCAGGGCTCAGTTTCTTGGAGGGTCAGAGAGGAGTACTGTGGGGGGTAATCCATCAAGTTTGCCCTTTATGTTCTCTACAACAACGTGACTCGGTGCAATCCTAATCTGGAGTTAGGCCGGCACAGTTAAGACAGAAAAGTTTGACTGGCACAAGGGACACCATAAGTTGTTTGGACCACTCTCAGAGAGGCCAGCGCACAGACACTTGCCATCCTCCCTGACTCCAAGGATGGTCCAAATACGCTTTACAGTAGCCCTTATGCCAGCCAAACTTTGCTGGCCTAACTGTGCCAGCCTAACTCCAGGTTCTTAGGGACATAGTGGTGCTGCAGGTTAAACCGCTGCTGCTGGGCTTTCTGACTGGAAGGTTGTGAGTTCAAGACCGTGCGACGGAGTGAGCTCCCGTTGCTTGTCCCAGCTCCTGCCAACCCTGCAGTTTGAAAGCACCTAAAAATGTGAGTAGATAAATAAGTATCACTTCGGTGGGAAAGTAAAGGCGTTCTTCTGTGGGCCTTGGTGTATAGTCATGCCGGCCACATGACCACGGAAGCTTGGGACAAACGCTGGCTCTATAAGCTTACAAACGGAGATGAGCATCGCCCCCTACAGTCGGTCACAACTAGACCTTCGGTCGTGGGGAAAAATTTACCTTATATTAACTCCAGGTTAGGATTGTGCCCTCAGTACTTTCCTCCCTGAAATGCTGCTTTTCTAGCTGCACAGAATGCTGGTGCATGTGAATGAATGCTAAAAAAAAAGTTTTTTAAAGACACACACACCCCACTGGCAGTCTCAGGTCGTACAGTCTACTCCCGCCCCCCTTTGCATGCCTGCCTGAGCCAGTCTTTTGCCGCCGTCACTAACAGGTTAATTCTGAGCCGGGCTGGCGGCAAGCACCATGGCAAGCACGACCCTCCCAGGCGCTCATCACGCCCAAGAACCTCCTTGATCACGCCCTCCTCCTCCGCGGAGCCACACACGTCATGCGCGAGGGGGCGGGGCGGAACCGAGGGCGGAATGTGCCTCTGGCTCCGCGCGCGGGAGGGACTCTTTTCCCAGCGCGCACCGCTCCGTGCTGCGTCACTCGGAGCCGGGCGGGCGGAGGGCTACTCTCTGCTCAGTCGGCTCCGGGCGCGGTCGGACGTCAGTTCAGTGATCTTTCGCCATGGCCTCCTCGGGAACTCATCCTCCTCTTCCTCCGGCCGCCGCCGGCGCATCTCTCGCCTCGGCGCCGCCTCAGCCGCCGGCTGCGGGGATCCTGATCGGGGACCGGCTGTACTCAGAGGTGTCGCTGACCATCGACCACTCGCTCATCCCCGAGGAGCGGCTCTCGCCGACGCCCTCCATGCAGGACGGGCTGGACCTCCAGAGCGAGACCGACCTGCGGATCCTGGGCTGCGAGCTCATCCAGGCCGCCGGGATTCTCCTTCGCTTGCCGCAGGTCAGCGCCGGCGAGGGCGGGCGGGCGGGTGGGCGGGCGGGCGGGCAAGGCCTGGTGCGGCCTCGGTGGGGCCTTCACGAGGGGCCTGGGCGGGGGGCGGAAGGACACGCTGGGCAGCCTTGGAATGCCGCTGACCGACTGGCTGGCTGCCACTGAGGCGCATCGGCTCTCTGACGCGACAAGCGCGAGGGCGCTGGACACAAAATGGCGGCGGACTCGCGACCTCGGCCTAGTGGCTGACAGGCCCGGCGTCGACGCCGCTTCCGGAAAGGGAGGGGGGCAGAGGGAAAGGAGGCCGGCTTGAAAGGGGCTCTCTGCGCATGCTCTGCTCTCCAGCTAACCTGACTCGGCTCATCCCGTTCATCTCACCCACCCACCCCCACCCCTGTGCGGGGATTGTCTTCGCAGGTGGCCATGGCGACCGGGCAGGTGCTGTTTCATCGCTTCTTCTATTCCAAATCGTTCGTCAAGCACAGCTTCGAGGTGAGTTATTGGGGATGGCTATTCCAACCTGGGATGGGTGAGTGGGATGGGTGGGCAGGTTTTAGGGAACGATTTGGTGAAGGAGAACGATTTGTATTAAGAGCGGTGGCGGGAAGGGGGCTGGTTGGTACTTCTGCCTGGGATGGAAATTTGCTTAGCCTCTTCCTTGCTGAGGCATTTCCGAAACAAGTTGCAGCTGTTTGGCAAAGCCTTCTAGGGCCTCCCTCCTTAGACTGTGTTCTCCAGCCAACGTGATCATGTACTGTTTCTGAACTTGGGGAACCAGCTTCTCATGGCAATGGACTTCTTTTCAGATTGTTGCTATGGCCTGCATCAATCTTGCTTCCAAAATTGAAGAAGCACCACGTCGCATAAGAGATGTGATCAATGTTTTTCACCATTTGCGCCAGTTAAGAGCTAAAAGGTAAGGTCAACTTCATATTCAGTATCTGCACTTCTCACTAATGTAACTCAAAAGGCAGAGGTTCTTACATAGGCTGATTAGGTAGGCTGATTTTGTTAGAAGGGTGATTTCTGGATTGTGTCTAGACAGTAGAAGTTTTGCCGTGGATGTTCATAGGCGTAAATTTTGTTATTTGATGTGATAATGTTACCTAGCAGTGGTTAAATGAAGAGGTCAGTGTACATCAACTGGAAATTTAGTTTTGAGCTGGTACTGCTAGCTCTTTGGCTTTTTACAACTTTTTATTTGTAGCAACATTTTATTTATAGTGACTTTGAATTAGATGTTGCCTCAGTTGGAAATAACGGTTGGGTCTTGATAGACCACTTCAGTCTACCCATTGACTCTCCTGAAAGTTACTTCAAAAGATGTTTGAAATCTAACCATTTTCAAGTTTATAGTGGCGTGTTGGAAAGCTGACAGCATGCTTTGATTTACAGCATGTATCTATCTTAATGGTATCTTCAAGGTTATAAAGAGAGGAATCCTGGAAGCCATGTTGACGTAGAATTGCAGGAACAACACTTTTGTCATACAGCATGATTGTAAATCAGATGAGTGTCAATTTTGTGTGTGCTTTTTTGTGATTGTTGTAGAGTTGTCCCATTTGTGGATACACCCAGCTTCTAGATACAAAGCAGTTAAAACTAGAAGGAATTCTAAAGAAAAGGTTAAATAAATGTTTAAATCAAAATTACAGAGGTGTTTACATTTTAGTGTATGTTTTGGAATGTGCCTCTAAGTCTTCTTATTGCTTTTGCTTACCTTGAGTATTGTTGCTTGAATCTGTCTTTTAGCAGTTAGGATAGGCTTGATTTTCGGTAATCTCTTTACAACCTAGCAAAACTTCCAAGGACTCATTTCTATCTACCTTAACAATATCCAAAATTCAACATGTAAGCTTGTGTTCTGAAGTTTAGAGCATATCAGTATAAAAACTATTTGTTTGCTCTTCAGAAAAAATATATTCAGTGTCTAGATTGGCAAGATACGTAGGCGTTAATTTTGCTTTTTCTTTTCAAGTCAAAAAGTACATTTGGCTTCTCTTGAAACAGTTGCAATTACTGTCGAGTTCATATTGTAAATATTTGTTGGCCAGCAAGGAGAAGGCCCAAGCTGTATGGGTGTCTGCTGCCAACTTCTTTATAAACCAAAATCTTCCTGTTAAAAATTGTTTTGCCGAACATACACATGTTGTGTAGATAGTGATGTTGTATTCAAACAGATAAGCATTATTGGCTTTACTCTTAACCTAAGAAGTATTATTTGAACACTCATTATTTTCACATATAAAATCTTAATTGTTGGCACACAGGTTCTTTTTTTAAAAAACAGGATATAAGCATTTTTCTATGCGTGTTACAATTTTACAAATAAATCAGTTGTACATGTTATTAACTTTAGCTCTTTTTTCCCTTGCAACCGACTATACAGCGACCAGCTACATTTACCAAAGCCTGGGTGATGTGGAGTGGTTCATAGAGATGAAGCTGTCGTCATGGCAACAGTGAGTGAAGTATCGAAAATCCCCAAGGAGAAGCCAGTGCTCTGAGAATAGGTCACTGGAATCGGGGAACTTACAGGTTGGCCGTTGGTGAACCGTTTGGAAGAACTCCTGTATCTTGTGTTAAGCTTTTATCTTTGCTGTCCAGGTTTTTGAAAGCTAGCTAAATGTGTGTTAGAATTGTGTTTAGCAAGTCTAGGTATGTTATGCACAATAGTCTTATCATGTCACTTAAGTCTGTTTTTTCTATGGTGTCCACAATGAAATCCTCACTCTAATCAGTTCACCAAAATTGTAGGTGTACTATTGATGCTTAGTCATCATTTGTAGGAAAAAATGCTTTCACTAAATGAAATTCTTCTACAGGATACTTGAAGGACCAATATTTACCTTTTTAGAACTATCACCAGTTCAGTAATAAGCATGCAAGCATGTGCTTAAAAACATACTTGGTATTATCAGTAAGGCTATTTCATTGCTGGAGCTAATGAGTTTTTTCATAAATGGCAAATTTGAGCGCATGCCACTTGCTTTATTATAGCAGTTATGAATGATAAGGTATAAAGGGTTTGTTTTAAATTTCTTTGAAATTAAGTTAAGACTTAAGTTACTAATGAATAGTTTGCCTTGAAATCGTATTTACTTCAATGATTTATAGAGATGATATGCAGTCTGATCCTAACCTGTGTTGGACAGGCAGGTGACCTGGCCTGTGCTGTATCCAGCGCAAGGTTGGAGATGGCTGCAGTGCATCTCGGAGTAAGGGGAATTATTTTCCCTTACCCAGTGTTGCGCATCAGCCATCCTAATAGAGCTATTTGGTTTTGTACCAAACCAAGGCACAAATCACTGACACAGATCTGAGCAGTCTGTCTGGGTAAGGCCGAATTGGCCCAGAATGTGGGTTTGGAGCCGCATGTTGCCCCGGCTGCTCCAATCACCAGCTCCCCTTCTCCTGCCCTGATCCGTCCTTGTTCCGCCCTCCCCAACTCCCCACACTTGCCTTTCTCAGCTGGCCACTACTCTGCTCTGGGGGCCCAGAATCTGGTGGGGAGGCTAGTATAGCAGCATCCTTGTGCCAGCTTCCCCCACTCTGGAGTAGGCACAAATGTGCCTTATGGCATGTTTGCAACTTTGCTGGGTCAGAACAAGGGACTTTCACAAAGAGCACTCAAGATTGAGCTCTAATATTCTTAGGATACAACCCAGATATAGTTCTGCTTGCTTTGGAAAAATACAGACACGCAAAAATGGATGCTAAAACAATAAGTAATTGTTACCTGGGTGCACAACAGAGACCCCGACAAATGATTCATCCCACTTGTCCTAAAAGTGAAGCATAATGTGGCAAAATCTTTGTATCTGAAGAATGTTTCGGCATATACTAGAACTCATATGTATGTGTTTTACTACGTTGCTAGTTTTTTTTAAACCAAAAATTAGCATCCATGGATATCGCACAGGTCCATTTTGCTCATTTGTACTTGCATTCTGTGTTGCTGTTCTACTCTATACAAAGCTGCCCAGAATCCTCACAAACTTGATCTTTACATCACATGCCTCAGATAGAACTACTAGTTAGTCTTGGTCACCTATTTTGAATGTTCTGAATCCCAATTTGATTGGGACTAGGGTACTGAGCTCTGTGTGAGTTACTAAATTCATAATATCATATTAATGGTTTGATCCAAATGCATACTGTTCCTGCAGCTTGCTGATGAGCTGTTCAATGTCCTCACAAACCTGATTCAAGGCACCTAAGTGAGTGTACTGTTGCTCACAAAAGTCTATTAACTGAACACAAAGATTTTATACTTATGTCCACCTGGCTTACATTATGGAATGCAAGGTGGTGCACATGAGGTTCCCATTCAGGCACTTATTCAGGGTACTGATCACATTAAGAGTTGCTTAGTTTCAGTAAGGTTGCTGCATCATTTGCCATCAGACTGTGCCCTGGGGCCAAAAAGGATAGAGGGGGAAAAAAATTGGATTAATGCCAAAGGCACTTGTTGCTCTTAAGTGGTGAGAGTAGGCTGAAAACCACCCTCTTCCTTGACTGCTGCAACTTGTTATTGCTTATGTTAAGGCTACATTTCTACATGCAGTCTTAAAACAGGATTCCTAACAGGTTTGCAGTTTAACATGTGCCACCAAGAGTGGGCTTTATTTCTAATAATATGTTTACTTATTTGGGAGTGAGCTCCTTTAAACTTTGACAATGATTTCTGAGTAGGTTTGCATAGGATGGGGATGTTAGATATTTATCACCAGCATAAATGAGAAATGATGGGCTCTGGCTTGCATTAATCTGCCACCTTTTCAAATTGGAAGGCTCTCTGGACCACTGTTGCTCTATCACTGAGCACATTGGGAGAAGCATTTAGGCAATTTTTTATTTTGCCAGGATATCATACTTCAGCCCGTGTTTTGCAACTTTAAACAGTAATGCCCTGTCAATAGCCGTCTTCAGTACTGATGCAATGTCATGTTTATTCATTTGCTAAACATGCATACTCTATAGTAAACACATAGGTTCTGGTGTAGTAATTCTTGTGATTAGTATGCAAATACCTATTATCTAATTATTAATAGTACGCTGAAGCCTGACTATGCACACGTGTGGGTAATTGTGTGCATACTGTATACGAAACATGCTGTTGGGCTGGTATTTAGGTCATTGTTTCCCAACTGGTGGCACTTGAGGTGATGTCCAGCATGGGCTCCCCAGACACCTGGCAGCAAGACCAGCAGTGCAACATGAGAAGCAGCAGTAATAGTCTTGGCTCACTGGGAGGAGTTTCAACATGCACTTTTCGCACACTCAAAAAGCCCTCCACCCTAAGCCTGTCAGTGGTGTTTGTCACCTTGCTTCTGGCATCATCTCTAGTTGCTTCAGTGGTACTTCTACTAGTGTGAAATGGTAGAGCAGAGGACAAAGGTTGATAAATGCTAATCTAAGAAGTGCAAGCATTAATGTGGCTTTTGATCTTTGAGATACATGCTACACACACACACCTGGCCAAGTAGAACAAAATTTAAGCTCTCCAGTGCCTCAACCATGAAGTTTGGCTTGTAACATTAATGGAAGAATTTTACATGTTGTGGCTGTGGTGATTAGAATCTAGTACCAGATCAATAATGCACAAACAAAATAGACCAGTCAGATATAAAATGCTTTTATGAACATTGTATATTTTGGGGGAAGATTGGATAAGTCTTCCCTTGGGGGGAAGACTGGATAAAATATCTTGTGATTTGACTTCTAGAATTATTTCTTGCCCATTCATGAGGTGGTGCTTTTTTCCTTGAAGCTTTTCCTTGCTTTTCCATAAAAGCAAAAGTTTTTTCCGGCTTTCGGTCTTTTGCAGAACAAATTATCAAGGCGCTACAATGCTGATGTCTACAAACAGTTAATTAAGACATACATTTTGATTTGTGCAGATCTGCCAATATTTTTTTTTTTTTGGTGTAAATAATTTTATTTCTTTTAGTTACGGGAAAGGAAAGTGGTTATACATAGGTTAAGGGGAACAAAGGTTTACACAATAGGTAAAATGGAGGGTTAAATCCTTGATTATAAACATCTACAATATATTTCAACTAGTAATCACCATATTACAACTTCTTAAATTTTATTTAATCTTATAATGTTAAAGTATAATCTCAATAACATGTGTATCTAATCTCTTATATTCAATTATTTGCTTATATTTTATTCCCAATCTTACAATTTTATTTGTGCTAGGTTAATCAAGTTATAAAATACTTCCTAATATCATAGCTTAATTTTATATTTTTAGAAATACATCTATTCCTATTCTTTCCTGGCTCATATTTCATCTTATCTTTACTAAAAACAATTTCTGCTATTAGAGCATATACATAAACAGGAGAGCTATAATTGGTAAGGAGAAAAAAATCGAGGAGTTGCAGTCTAAGATATATTAGTCTACAGTATTCTATAAATTTCTATCACACTTTAACATCATTATACAGTTCTATTAAAATATAATACTAATCTAAGTAAAATTATATAATTTCATTACTTGCTTATAGTGTCAAATCTTAGTCAGCTATATTCATTTACCATAACTTCTCATCTAAGGAATCATCATTTTTATTCATTTATTAAGCTTTAATCCAATTTCAGTATCATAATTAGTCTATTTTAATTTATTTTTCTGGCCTTCTAAAGTCTTGCCAATCTGTTTTCAAGCCAAAGGGAAAGGAGAGAGAACCAAGTCCACCTTTTATCATCCTTTCTCCTGAAGTCCGAGTAAATCTCTTAAATATTTTCCCATAAATCTTGCTTCTCACAGCTTAACAAAAGTGAATGCTTTCATTTAAAAACCAGCTTGGAGATGACTTGACATTAATTACCATGCTTATCTCTCGGCCATAAATCAGACAACAGATGGAAAAAGTTCAGCTTGCAATTTAAAATGGACTTTCTTTCTCTCTGGTCCAACTCCCCAGACAGCTCACCGTCCTCCATTTTGAAGGCAAAAGAAAAGTTCTTTTAATTCTTTCTTCCCTTATTTCAATACTTAAAGTTAAATCCTCAAGTGGTTTTAGTGAAATTTCCTAAATATTCTCTTATCATATGTTATTACACTCCAAATAAGGTTGCAGATCTTATGAATACAGCCTTTCTCAGACTCTTACAGCCGTCTCTTCTGACACGCATGGTTATTTTTTCTGCATTCCTCCTGCACAGTTCTTATCTCTCTCTCTCTCTAGCGGGGTCTGCTAAGAGAGGGTTGACTCATGGTTCATTAACTATTTTTCTATCTTTTCTCATGATCTTATCCATCATAGAGGCTATCAGGACTAATGCCGGTACAGCGTGCCGGCTCCTCCCATTTCCCCGCATTCAGACTGCCAGATTTCCCTCTGGATTTGCATTTCCTAGAGAGTTCTAACACAGCGTCTGGTGCCCCAAAAACCTACTAGGAATTTGGGTGGGGGTTTCTCATCTGGGGGTCCCCCAAAAGAGATAAAAGTTAGTAGCAGTCATAGAGCTTTTTTTAGTGCTGCCATTTTTGCCCAGTGACTGGCCACGCCCTCAGATCTGCCAATATTTTTAAGTTGTAGCTTTTAATACGAAGGAGCATGAGTTATGACTACTGGTGGATGTGGCATAGAAATGTGTACCCTGTGCTATAACACAGTTAAGTTCTAATATGTATATAATGCTTTAGAGCAGCCATGGTTGACTTTTTTTCAGGCAGTCTTCTCAGGTTCCGGGGCTCCCCGCCACATTCTGTGGTCCCTTTCAAATGTGCTAGGGCGTCCCAGGGGGGCGTATAGCTGCTTTTGAGAATGGTTGCTTTTGAGCAGGGGTAGCCAAACTTTTAACTTTAAGGCTCCTAGACTTACAATAATTGTGTAGATGTGGGAATTTCAGCACTTGCAGCTTGTTGCCTGTGACTTGCTAAAATGCTTCTAAACAATTGTTACAGGAGTCGTAAAGTTGGGAGGTTGATCACCCCTGCTTTAGAGTAATCTATCTGGGTTAGTTCTGTTCCACTGTGGTATCCTCTGATGAATAAACTTGTACAGCTAAATTATTTTCACTGCAGTAATGCCGTACTTCTTTGAGTTTTAGATCAGGTCATTGAAAGAGTCACACTTGGTTTTCTCCCCAATTCAGATAAGTGAAGGTACAGCATTCAGTAGATGGTGCTGCTAAAGAAAAGTACTATATAAAGTGCATATAAGAGAATTTGAAGTATCTTTCTAACCCGAAACAGTCCTTTTTGGCATTCAGGCGAATGAAATAATTTTTTTCTAGAACCTGTTAATTTTGTATTTAGTCAGCTTCTGTTATGAACGTCAAATATAATAGAATGCAGAATTGTGGTAGAAAAGTTTAAGACACTAACTTGCATTGAGCAAGCTAAAAATACGTTGTCCTACACATTTTTTATCATGTTATTGGTGTGTATTTTTATCAAGTATGAAAGAACATGCATTCTGTACATTTTAAGTTTTCATTTATAGTGTTTAGTTTCTTAAACGGATGGCTGTGATGGAGTCTAGATCAGTGGTTCCCAAACGTTTTAGCATCAGGACCCACTTTAAAAAAGTTTCACTTTATCAGTGCTTAAGCCTTGGGCTGATTGGGCAACAGTGCCTCCACAAAGTGGCTGGTTGTTTAACCCTTGATGCACATCGTCTAATCTACCCTGTCAACTTAACAAACCACCAAAAATTGGGTCGTGACCTACTGGTGGGCCACATACCTAAAGTTTGGGAAACGCTGGTCAAAATACCTTTGTTTCACTGGCAAATGAGATATCGCATACAACTTATACATAGAGTGAAACAGACTTTTGAAGAGATTGATAAATAGAATGTTACAGTAATGGTGTAATACTTGTTTCTCTTTATTAAAAAAATCATTCTTTGATTAGTTGTTCTGCATCATACATAATATTTTTTTGTTCCTCATGCTTAACACACTTACTTTACAGATGTTGAAACTGATGGTATTAATTGAATTATGAATACACCACTATATTCCTTTTCAGATAATGGAATTTTCTGCAGAAGTTCCATTCAAGTTTCTTAGGATTCAGCATTGTAGATCAATTGTACTTTTACATGGCATAAAGTAAATCATCTTTAGTTTTCCCATTTTGAATGCTGACCGGAAACAGGACAACTTTTTTCCTTCCAAGTTAACATAGATGTAGGTGGTAAATTAGTTTAACTTGGACAGCACAAGATTAAAGCTTAAACTTGTTTGCAGGAGTTTAAAAATCTGGTTTCTGTTGCCATTAGTTGGTTGGAAGGGAAAACAGAGAAGCCTCTGTCTTCAACATGGAAAGCAGTTTTGACTCTATTTCTTACAAACTGTAGGACTCCAAGCCCATTGATACTTGATCAGAACTACATAAACACCAAAAATCAAGTAATCAAAGCAGAAAGGAGGGTGCTGAAGGAATTGGGATTTTGTGTTCATGTCAAGCATCCACATAAGGTGAGTCTGTGTTAAAGTTTCTCTCCAATATTGAACTGCATGTAATATCCTGATGGTGAGGAGAATGGTAAAAATTAAAAACCCAAGTATCATGGTCATGTTAATAACATAAATTTTCATACTAGTCTCTGAGAGGAGGGTAACCTATTACATGCTGTGTGTTGGGGTGGGGTTTGATTTGGGAATGGGAATAGATGTGGAAGATGACTATCAGCCAACGTACAGTATAAATTCTCAAGAAGGGTGGGAGTAGAGCATGTTTCAAAACTTTTAAGTGTGTGTTTTTAAATATGATTTTGTTTCCTTTTCCCTTTAGATAATTTTTATGTACTTGCAAGTCTTAGAATGTGAACGTAATCAAACTCTCGTCCAGACTGCCTGGTAAGTTGTTCTCTTCTGTCTTTCCTAGCCAGGAAAATAGTAGCAGAAAAAAAAACAAGCTTGATGTCTCCCATATTCCAAACAATGAACTGTAAGTTAAATAACTACCTTGCAAAGTGTGTGTTAACTGCTTGTTTTCTGCTTACTATTTTCATGGCTATCATAACACATTTTCTTGGAGAACTCAATTTAACTTTGTTCTTTTTTCTACTCTTTAATTAAAGGGTAGTCCCTGATGGTAAGTCATAGAACTCTGCCCTCTGCACCACAGCTCATGACCTGAGGATGGCCTGATTGGCTGCCTCTCTCTCCAGCCAATCCAGTGCAAGCTCTCAGCCGAGATTTACTGAAGTGGTCCATATCCATCTGGCAGCATCTACTAGTTCTGTCGGGGTGTCAACAGGATTTGTATATTTGCTTCTAGAAGTACCTGTTCAACATACATGTCATGAAATGTATATTTGTTTTTCTAGTTACTGTAGTTATGTGACACGACCTATTGACATAAACTGGATAGACTATAGTTCTACACAGCATGAATTTTTAACTGATTTTTTTTCCGGTTTTGTTTGAACTTGAATTTTATTTTTTGTTTGTGTGCATGCAAAAGGCTTGCACATACCTTAACAGCTACTGTTTCTTTTATTGCGCATAACTGCTATATAGCAAACAGAGATTTCCCTCTTATGGTCAGAAATGAAATCTTATTACTAAATTCTAAAATAACAGTTTTGAAGCACCATATTGAATGGTAAAGAATGTTTTTTATTTTGTTAGAACACAAGTTTGCAATCTGTTGCTTTGTGGATGCCTTACTTATTACACAGTTTGCAGATACTTGTCAGCTCCCAGAGGCTGCAGTGCTGGACATACAAGTTGTAAAGTCCAGAGTTTGTTCCGACCATGGTGCTGCACTTTATACAGTACCATGTGAACCCTGTATGGGTGCAAATTTTCCATAAAAGTGCTGAACTTGAGCTGGACAATGCCTTATAGATCTTGTGTTCCATGATGCAGAAAATGCATTTAGTCATTTGACAGTAGTACTGCAAACATGCTGTAGAACATAATGGTTAAGTTTGTTTCAATAAAATAGCATTAAAGTGTATGTTTGTGTGCAGTTACATTTTTTGCAAATAGAATATTTTTTAATTACATTAAAACTTCCTTTGGACACTTCATAAATATTAATGAACTACCTCATACTTTTAAAGCCACAGTAACTTGCACCTCATTGTGGCAATGGACTTGGAATACCAAGTAAAACTCAGCTTGTGCTTTGTGGGGGTTAGAGAGATGAACAGTCTTGTTTGTTGGCGGTGGTCGAAGGGCATTTGAGGCATTTTGTCTTTTTTAAGGCATAATGTTTGACACATCAGAATCTAAATTATTGAAATGAAGAAGAAAAAATAATGAAGTAGATTGAGTCTCCAACTTTGTGAGTGACCATGTAGTAGACTTTAGAATGCACATCAAGTATACATTTATGTTTTTCAGGAATTACATGAACGACAGCCTTCGAACCAATGTGTTTGTCCGATTTCAGCCAGAGACTATAGCTTGTGCTTGTATCTACCTTGCTGCTAGAGCTCTTCAGGTATTTTTTTACCCTCTGTTTCCATTCATAGAGCTTTCTTTTGTAAAAGTCCTTAATGCAGTTGTTTCAATTCAGATTTATTACACTGCCTGCAATATTCTCTATTCTAGATTCCTTTGCCTACCCGTCCTCATTGGTTTTCGCTTTTTGGTACTACTGAAGAAGAGATTCAGGAGATATGTTTAACAACACTTAAGCTCTATACTAGAAAAAAGGTAACTTTCATTAATAGGCGTGTGTTTACATTGGGCAAAAACTGTGTGTGTGTGTAATGCCAAAATGAAATACATGATATTGTACTATGGTCTCATGTGTTGTGACTTTGCATTTGTTTGCAGCCTAACTATGAATTACTTGATAAGGAAGTAGAAAAGAGAAAAATGGCACTACAGGAAGCTAAACTTAAAGCAAAAGGATTAAACCCTGATGGAACTCCAGCTCTTTCAACCCTGGGAGGCTTTTCACCTGCTTCTAAGCCCTGTAAGCTTTCTGTGACTAGTTCATTTCTCTGTTTTGACTGCATTTCTGGTCCTTCAATGCATCAAACACACACTTAGACAAGTTTATTAAAGATGTGTTTATGCAACTGTGGATTGTTTTAAAGGCTGTTGTTGGAGTGGTTACCTTAAATCATAAGGACCTCTGGGCAATTTTTAGCTGAAGTATCTTTATGATTGCAATGAATTTTAAATCTTGCCCATTTCTACTAAACTAAAATGAGCAGGCTGTGTGTCTAGTCTGTTAGCTTGATATGAAACCAAACAGGAGTACCTGAGCATCTAGGGCAGTGGTTCCCAAACCAACTGCATCAAGGATACCAAATTGGAGTGAAGCATATTGGCAACAAGTTGAGTGTTCTATAGGGGTTTGTGGTATATGTGGGATGGTCTGTCTATGGCGTAGTTAGGTCTGCCTGCCTTCTTCCTTGTGCAGTAAACATAGTTGCTTAGGGCAGAAAACACCAATCTGATGTGCTTGATACTTGATGTAGTTGGATGACTCGAATAAGGCTCTTACCCCACTATTCTGTTGTGGTGCTTGACCTGAAAAATCCTAAAGTGCTTTCTCCTGTTTATGGCGTTCAGCATAGTTTTTTTTTTTTGGGGGGGGGGGGGGTTCTTCAAAGAGTTGTCGTCTGTTTTTAAGGTGTCTTAACGGCTCCTGTAATTTAGAATGGATTAGTTTTAAATGATGTTTAGAGGAAGATAGATTGTAAAATGCTTAGGTAAGAAACTACATGATAGTGCGTTAGATAAATTGGTGAAATTAAATGTAATCTTGTTCTGATTATAATACTTGGTATCAAATAACAATCATTTATGATAACATGCATTAAAATGCACTAAAGTGAAAAGATGAAAGGTTTTTTTCCCCGTTTAGCCTACTTACTTTAATTATTACAATTTGTAGGCTCTCCAAGAGAAATGAAAACTGAAGAGAAATCTCCAGTATGCATCAATGCAAAAACTATCAAAAAAGAGCCAGAAGACAGACAGGTTGTCTCCAAGAGCCCTTACAATGGGTAGGTAATATTCTTCTGCAGTAGAATGCAAACCTGTGTGATTAAGACTGAACTGTATCTATTGTGAGTCCATGTTGTTGAACTGCTTCTTCTTTCTTTAAATTAGTATGAGAAAAGAGAGCAAGAGAAGTAGAAGCAGCAGAAGTGCTAGTAGATCAAAATCACGAACCAAGTCACGATCCAGATCCCATTCTCCAAGGAGGCAGTAAGTATTAATCAATCAATCACTAGTATTTATATACCGCTTTTCAACATAAAGTTCACAAAGTGGTTTACAGGCAAATAACAACATTAAAGTTAAATGGCTCCCTGTCCCAAAAGGGCTCACAATCTAAAGGAATGGAGAACACCACCAGCAACAGCCACGAGAAAGACACTGTGCTGGGGTGAAAAGGGACAATTGATCTCCCCCTACTAAATATAAGAGGACACCACTTGAAAAAGTGCCTCTTGCCCAGTTAGCAGTTAACTGTTGGCAGACTATTTTCCATTTGTAAGTTAACCATTAACTTATCTTGATGCCAAGTTGGACATGTTTCAGCCTCTTAAAACCCTGAGTAGAAGTAATGAAATGGTTCAATATTTGTTGTCCGCTGTACCATTGTGCATGGTCCACTTTTCGGAAGTATCACTGGAAGTAACTGGAGATGTCATCACCAGTTACTTCCAGGTTGAAAGGCCAGATACAATGTGATCAACATGATAAGAGCATGCAAAAAGTGCACACTGGAGCTCTGTCCACCAAGCTGCTGGTTTTATTGCTGGGTAGCAGAGGACTCCACCTTAAGTATTACTGGTGGTACGAGTACCACTAGTTGAGAAATAACATTCTAGACTATGAATATACAGGTCTAAGGGCCCGGGCCTATCCAACTTTCTGGTACTAGTGCAGCCCCGAGGTAAGTGAACAAATGTTATCTTACCTTGAGGAGGCTTCCATGACTTTGCCCTGCCTCAGAATGCATCATATACCAGGGCTGAAACATTGGATATGATTTTGCCGTAAATCTGGAATTGGTGCTACTGCAGGACCAGAATACTTAATTCTGCTCAGATGACATATTGCATTGGAACTTTTTTATCTGCGAGGATTTTGTTCCAGGAACCCTCACAGATGCCCCAAAACGCATTAAATGAAATCCCTTTAAAAACACAAAATATGTGCTGTAATTAGCAGTCAGTGTTTTTAAAAAGCTTCTCTTACCATGGCAGCACAGCAGCCACTCTCCAAGGACTTAGAGCAGATTCATATCCATTAGCTCTGAGATAAGACCTCTTCCCTGGAGTGAGTTGAAAATATGTAAAACAGAAGTGATTAATTACACTTCCCTGGTTGAGGGAGGAGGTCTTACCTCAGAGCTACTAATTTGCTCTAAACCCCTGGAGAATCGCTGCAGCTGCATTGCCATGGTAAGAGAAGTAAAACACTGACTACTATTTAATGGCGTGTATTTAACTTAAGGAGCCGTTTTCTTCTGCTGAGTCAAAACAGCAGATGAGAAGGCTCTACCTGTATGGCAGTGGGACATAACCTGAATGACATGTCCATTCAGGGTCACACTTTGTGATAACTTTACTTACAAAAGTAAGGTAACACAGGTGAAGCCTTTAGAAGCGGCGGGCATAATAAATGCCCTTTTTTGCTAGTTGACTAAATATAAAAGAAGCAGCTTAAATGCTGGGGTGTGATTCTGTTTAACAAGTTTAAATCATAATTTTGGTTCAGTATGTGCTAGTGATAAGTTTAAAAATACATCTCTTTGTGTTTTAAGTTACAATAACAGGAGGAGTCTCTCGGGAACCTACAGCTCGAGGTCCAGAAGCAGATCGCGGAGTCACAGTGGCAGTCCTCGGAGGCATCATAATCATGGCTCTCCACACCTAAAACCCAAGCACAGCAGAGAAGAGTTAAAAGGTGTAAATAGACATGGTCACAAAAGGAAAAAGTCTCGTTCACGTTCTCAGAGCAAATCCCGGGACCATTCAGATGTCGCCAAGAAGCACAGGCATGAGCGAGGACACCACCGGGACAGGCGGGAAAGGTCCCGCTCATTTGAGAGGTCCCATAAAGGCAAGCACCACAGTGGCAGCCGTTCAGGACATAGTAGGCACAGGCACTGAGTGTGGTGCAAATGGCCTTTTAGTGATGCTTGCCTATTATACAATGTATGGGACTGTTTGAAACTTGAAAAGAAGTCAATTAGGATTTAATTTGAAGCCCAACACCTATTTAATATGTAGGACATTATTTTTCTTTTGAAGAACTGTGTTGAATTTTTGCACATAATATACCTTAGCAGTATCAAACTGATTTAAAATAATGATCAGGTTAAATGGTATGTGTTAGAGTTCTGTATCAATATGAAAACTGGAGAATCTGTTTCTGTACAAATGTACCTTATTTTTATACAAACATATTGCAGACACTTCTATTTAAGTATAGTTATTTGTTTAAAATAATGGTGGATACTTTCTTACACTGGTTTTAGTCTGCACGTGTAAAAATTTTTTTTACAAAAAATAAAATATACAATTGTTTTTACTACATTGCTGAATACCTCATTAAAATATTTTATGCCAAAATCTGAATCATAACAACTTTCTTTTACTATTTTTCCCTTTTTCCTCAACTCCAAAAAATGTAGGAGAACATTGAAACATTTCTTATAGAAAAAAGGTGCTTGAGGGGGAGACATGATTGAGACTTACAAAATTATGCAGGGGATAGAATGAATAGAGGGGTGTTCTTTTCCCTCTCTCATAACACCAGAACCAGGAGACATCCACTAAAATTGAGCGCTGGGAAAGTTAAAATAGATAAAAGAATATACTTTTTACCCAGAAGGTAATTAATCTGTGGAACTCCTTGCCACAGGAGGTGCTGATGGCATCTGGCTGAGATGGTTTTAAAGGGGGATTGCATAGGGGTTTTTTGAGAGAAAGTCCATCACAGGCAATAGGCCATAATGGGTGGTACAGCTTCCTTACTTTAGTAGCGAGCTACCTCAGAATGCCAGGTACAAAGGAGTTGCAACTGGCTGCAGGCAGCTGGTTGTCTTGTGTGTTCCCTGAGGCGTCTGCTGGGCCACTGAGATACAGGAGACTGGATTAGATTGGCTTTTGGCCTGATCCAGTGGGGCTCATGTACAGAAAAGTGAATTTGAATTGAAATAGATTATTATTGGGACGGAAAATTAACAGATTCTCACTATAAAGGGGGAAAAAGTCTTTTTTGATTCTATATTGTTAGCCACGTTGGACATTTGCAGTAAATGGAAAGGCAAGATACAAATCTTCAATAGTATTCTTCCCTGCCACCCCCAGCATCCCTCATGAAATCAATTTCATGTCTTGCAGGTTGGCCCATGGTAATTTGCAGTATATGCAAATTAGAAAATATAAAATTAGAAATTGAAAATATGTTGCATGAAAATATGTACTTAGCCAAATTTTTGGTAAGGAGAAAACAATATTTCACTTCCCAACATTAAATTTTGAAAAGGGCTACCCAAGGGTAATGGCCTTGGTGTCTGAGTACCTTTTTGGCAGGGAATAATAATGGAAATGTAGCTACCGGAAGCTATATTTTATCTATAGCACTATATTAAGCTCTTGGCTAGAAGCTACTGTCCCTTCTTATTCCAAACTTGTGAACTGGGAAGAGGTGCTGCAACTTCATCTGCTTGCCTAGGTCATTTGCCCTCTAAGAGCAACCTCTGCTTTGTAGAGAGGAGTCATTCTTGGCATACTGCCCCAGCTTGGCAGTGTATAGGTACACTTTGTATTTTCTCAGACCAAATCCTGACAGGTCTTGATTTTATATTTTCTAGCAGCAATTATTGCTAAAAAAAAACCCTAAGGGTTTCAAGCACTTAACATGTTGCTCATTAGTCTGTAGCAAAAATACATGGAACTATTAAGGGTGTGATCTTTGCCATAAAACAATTTGACTGCTTGGATCAAATTCATTTTTGTCAGGTTTTACAATGGGACTAGGCTTGTTTTCACTTCTTCAGCCTTAGAATCTCTGCAGGTTTTAACCATTCTTGAAGAACCTAGCAGCTGTAGGAAGATTTAGTTGAACCTTGGTAATTGCTAGGGAGGAAATCTGCCACACTTCTCTGGTGTAGGCCACCCTTCCTTTTGGGTCTTGGTAACTGATTGTATTTTCTTGCTTTGACAGCTTCTGAATTAAACACTCCAATGCCATTGGGAATTTACAGAATAAATGGTTATAAAGTGCACAACTTTGATTTTGACATCACGTTTTGCACTGCCATGCCTTGCATCTTTTGTTTGTTGCTCACACACTATTTCAGAATCACTAGATCAGTGGTTCTCAAATTTTTTAGACTGGGGCCCACTTTTTCAATTGGCACTCATGTCAGGACCCACCAGAAGGGCTATCATAGCCCGAAGTGACATCATTGTGACATCATAAATTACACTCCTGAACTGGCATTTTTGGACTGCAGCAACTGCACAACCATGAAATGTTCCTGACAGGAAGCAAGAGTAGGACAAAATATGTAAAAGCAATGAACTAAGCACTTCTAAAGCCCTCATTTGAACATTCAAAATATTACCCTCCCCCTCCCCCATGGAATATAGCAAGTGTTAAGGTTTGCCGCTTCCAAGATGGCTGCTACTAGCTTTCTGTGACCCATCTGACAACAGGTCACAACCTACCAAGTGGTTCCTGACCCACAGTTTGAGAAAACTGCACTAGATAATCCTACCACTTTTTCACATGCAAAAGTATGAAAATCTGGACTTCAAATTCTGAGGTTTTATACAAAATTTTATGCTGCACGTGAGCAGTACTGAACATCCAGAAAGTGGTCTCTCTTAACTTGCTTACATAGAGCGGATTATATTTAGAGCGCCACTGTCTGATGCACGTATGCACATCTGTACCTCAATTATTTTGTTTATACAAAATATAAATAAGCAATAGTCCTCTGGCTCAAGTCAGATTTGTTGTGAAGCTTGGTGTAAAACAAGCCACCCATTTGGGATGTAACTCTTGCTGAGAAATTAAAGCCTGTTAAGGAATAACCTAACCAACTAGGGTACAGTTCATGTTCCATTGAAATTAAGGTCCTAATTCCCATTAATGTTCCTATGACCCTGACTTCTGCCTTGACATCTCGGTGCCATAACAGATTCAATATGTACTGTTAACCTTCTATTTGACAGGAATTGCTTTATAAGCAAAGTGACCTCAATTGGGAAAAGACCAAGTTATCATACATGGCAACGAATGCTCCTGTAAATCAAGCAGAGCTGTACAGCTCATGCAGTTAATGCCTTTGAACAGAGGAACATAGCAAACGGTCTTGCTTGATGACTACAAAAACTAAATGTACGTGCTGCATTTGCTGCTCAACCGCAGGGTGAATTACAGAAACGTCCCACAGCTTATAGACCTTATATAGCTGACTCCCAGATAATGCTGAAATCCACGAGCAGAGCTATAAATATGTATATCGACATAGATTGAAAGAACTATGGTTCAGCTATTTGCCACTAGGTGACAGTGTTTATTAATAGGAACTGCTGGAAGATTTCTGGCCATTGGGGATATTAGTGAATGCAGCATTGGAGATGTTGGAGAATGTATGTTTTTTTCTATGGCAAACTCCCATGCCTGAGTATGCTTGTGAAAGTCCATCATGTGTGAGCTTTCCAGGTGCTTCAGGCCAGCCACCATTGGAGTAAAAATGCTGATGCAGACAGGTCTTTGGCCCTGGTCATATATATTCATGGTGTTCGGAGGACAGAATAGCAAATCTATGTCAAGCACCTTGACACTGAAAATGCAACAAACTTTTTCCTGGGGGGATGTCTTGTGTATCACCGACTTTTTGATTCCCCTCAGTGTTCTCTTTAAGCAGCAACAAATATATCTGTTTGCAGATCATGACTCATTTTGCAAGGATGCCTCACAAGCCAGTCATGTCCAGAAAGCCTTGGCTCCCTTGGTCACTAGGCAAGACAAACAGCAAGTGCAAGTCAGAGCAGAGAACTGTAGCCTGATGAACTTTACACAAAAGACCAGAGCCAGGAAATATCCATCACACAGAACTCTGCGGTGGCACATAAATAAGGATGGGGTGGTTTTTTTGGTGAACAATACAGAACGTTAAATAATGGGAATTTTTACTCAAAGCGCTACGTAACACGAAATTTAGATCAAATAGCAAAAATAACACCACTTTTGCTTATTTTTGACACAGTTTTGAGGATGCCACAAATAGTTTTCAGGAAGGGATCAGGAGGAGGGCCAGAAACAGGAGGAAGTTTACTTAATCTATGAACACACGTGTTCATAGTTCATAGTGCATGCTGGGGTGACTTTAATGGAATATGGACATAGTAAGCAGCAGTTTCTTGATGCTCCAAGCAGCAACTGGAGTGCAACTCAGGAACTTTTGAGCAGGTTATTTCGGGCTGGGGTGTGTGTGCCAGTGGTTGCTTGTCTTTGTAGGGCCATTCACCCTTATTTATAAGACCATAAGAAGAGCCCCACTGGATCAGGCCAAAGGCCCATCTAGTCCAGCTTCCTGTATCTCACAGCGGCCCACCAGATGCCTCAGGGAACACACAAGACAACTAGATTTATTGTGCAGTTTGTACAATACTTTTTGTACAAAGTATTGCAATTTGCATATTTGCAATAAAAATGTGGATAAAAACACATTACACGGCAATTTGCTGTTTTAATCAAGAAATTTTGGAAAAAAAATATTACTAAAAAATTCCACCCCTACTCAAAGCTGGCAAGGATGGAAGGAAAAGACCCCTAACGCTCCCACTACCCCTGTTTCGAATGTAGCCGCAATTAAGGAAACAAATTTTTCTTACCACATTGTAAAAAAGGCATTGCTTTAAGCACAGCACCAGTCTTTGCCAGCAGTGAACTGTGATGCAGTGAGCATTCGTTACATAGTGTACCTTTTAAAAAGGTACATCAAGGGGTCCCGGACTGAGGCATCACAATGTCACTGGGATGCAAAGCTTTTTAAAGGTTGTTGCCTAGAACACAAACTTCTTTGTGCTTAAGACGTTTTTAACGTTTATCTAATGCTGTGTGTTTGGGGTGGGGAAAGAGAAGTTCAGTACGATCGTTTTAGACTGTTCTTTGCAGTTACTGTTCTGGGTCACCATCTTCTTTGTCCAGAGTTGGGTTCCTGAACAGCTGGTTCAAGGGCGTTGTCTTGAATTCACAGGCCTGCAGGGGTCAAAGAGGAGTTGCTGGTTGTTTCAGGGTCTCAGTGTTTCATTTCAACACTTCTCATGTCTTTTGGATTCAGCCTGGAGCTTCCACACCTTTGGCAAGATGTTGATCGCTGTAAAACACCGGGGGACAAATAAAGAGAGTTTTCTAGTGAGCTGGAAAGCTGGTGCTTGAACCAGAATGCGGTTAGTTTTTTAAAAATACTGGCAGGAGAAAGAACATATCTGAGGGCACAATCCTAACCTGGAGTTAGGCCGGCACAGTTAGGCCAGCAAAGTGTGACCAGCACAAGGGACACTGTAAAGCGCGTTTGGACCACTCTCAGAGTCAGACGTGCACCATCCTCCCTGACTCTGAGAATAGTTCAAACGCCCTTTACAGAGGCCCTTGTGCCGGCCAAACTTTGCTGGCTAACTGTGCTGGCTTAACTGCAGATTAGGATTGCGCTCTGGGTCTTTCCTGCACGCATTACTAAATAACCACTATACTACCTAACTTCACAGAAGAGCTGTGTAAGAGTATGAGCTGGAAGCAAAAAAAAATCCTTGGCTCAAATCTCAGCTCTGCCATGATGACCACACTAGGTGGCCTTTAGGCCCCAGGATTTTCTCAGCTCTCCTGCCCACACTCAATAATGTCAGTGTAATGTGAGATCTGTGGGGATAAAGCAGCTTGTGACAAAATTGAGCCAAGGACCGTCCATCTTTGTGTAATTCTGAGTCCTGATCTGTAGGTGGCAGTTTTGCAAAGTGCTCATGGGTTCACTACTGCTTTTCCCTTTGCAGATGGCACCTAAAGATTCTGCTTGATGTCTCACATCAAGCAAAGACAGCTTAAAAAAAATCCCTTTTCGGGAATAGTAGTTGAAACAAAAGAGATGATGCTATGGTACATGCATGCTGAAAGTCCCCAGTTTAGACCCAGGCCTACGAAGATCTTTGCAAGACAATAAAACAGTCAGGTGACAGAAGCACATTGAGAGTGCAATCCTAACCTGTAGTTAAACCAGCACAGTTAAGCCAGCAAAGTTTGGCCAGCACAAGGGTTTTGTGCCTAAGTGTGTTTGGACCACTCTCTGAGTCAGGGAGGATGAGATGACTCATGTCTGTATGCTGGCCTCTCTGTCTCGAAGAGTGGTCCAAACAGTGGCCCTTGTGCTGGCCAAACTTTGCTGGCCTAACTCTAGGTTAGGATTGCGCTCTGAGTCAGCCTCTAGAATACAAGGAACGAACACCCCACACAGGTGCAATTTATTTTGCACACACCAGCTGTCTGACCTCTTTAATTCAAAGGAAAAGAACGCCTCTTTATTATTTGTGTCCATCATTGACATGGCAGAGCCACATGGCTAACATTCAGTGTTTGATCAAGTATATTCACCAATGAGGGAAATAGTGGGACTCCAGTGAGGAAGACGGGGCAGGGCGGAGAGGCCCTGGAGCCAGGACCGCACAACTTGCAACTTGCAGTCTGAGGCTGCACTCCTATATGCATTTTCCTAGGAGTAAGTCCCATTGAACACAATGGAACTTCTACATAGGCATGCACAGGTTTGAGCTGTGAGCCAGCAGAATGGTTGGATAGGTTGCAGCAGATTGGCCAGCCCTTCCCCCCACCAACCGCTTTGATGACACGGGTATCTGAGTCCTGCTGCTAAAGTCCACTAGTCCCTAGTGTTCAGGCACCTGAAAATAATAGTGCTTTGCCCCCTCCTTTGGGAACGCCACTGTCCAGAGTCCTCTGATTGGCCCCTTTTGTCTGAGCCAGCAGGGCTCTTATATTATAATGTTGGTCATACCAGTTCTTCCTCGCTATACAGCTAACTTTCTTGCTGCTTATTGTACCCTCTTGCATATATAGGTGTCACTTCAGTACAGCTTCTCTACTGAATTCCACTCCAGCTGCACCTATTTCTTTAATAGGTACAGGGCCTGTTCTTCTCCTTCCTGTGTGTGCCACTTGCCAGTATCCATTTCATTTGCACCTAAAACTGGAACATACCATTCAGAGTCAGATACAAACAGACCGTGTGCAGCTGATAGTGACCTCATTCGCAACGGCAGGGACATTGCAGCAGTTTTCTGCTGATATTAACTTTGGAGGGACTATCACTTGGCTCCTCGACGTCAGGGGTAATCGGTGATTGCAGAACGAACACCCCACACAGCGCGCACAAGGGCAATCGTCTTTGCTTCACAGTATCCTTAGAGTTGCCTCAGACATGAAATTTTTTGCTTACAGGGAAACCATCTCTTTAGAGCAAAAACTCCTTATACTGTCATGCACACATGAAGCATGGTGCAATTTATTCTTGCACACATCTGCTGCCTGCAGAGGCAGATCTAAGGGAGGGCAAAGCTCTAAGTTTTGCAAGAAGCCTTACCTTGCAGTGGAAATCACTCCTCTCCTGCACTGTTCTAGCCAATCCTCACAGGGAACAGCAACATCTTGGGTTGCTTACTGGCTACAGCAGCAAGGGAGAGGAGGGATTTACATGACAGGGTAAGGCTCCTTGCAAAACTTAGAGCTTTCCCTCCCTGTAGATCCGCCTCTGGCTGTCTGACCTCTTTGAGGATGCAGTCTTAACCTAACCTGCAGTTAAATTTTGACAGGCACAGAAGCATATGTTTGGACCGCTCTCAGAGTCAGAGAGGCCAGCCAGGGGCGTAACTAGGGTGTGGCAGGGGGTGGCACGAGCCATGGGCGCCATCTTGCAGGGGGCGCTGTTCGCATGGCGCCCGCCCCCCCAAAATGGCGCCCACGGCCCTCCCGCTCCCTGCGCCGCATTCTCCTCGCTCCGGCTGGCCTTAAAGAGCCAGCCGGAGCGAGGAGAACACGCTGCCACCCGGCGCCCCCTCCTGCTTCTCAAGGGGGGCGGGGCGCTGGGCGGCGCTGCGTTCTGTTCGCTCTGCAGCGAACAGAACGCAGCTGGGGCGCCGCGTTCTTTCTGTTCGCTTGTGCCGGCCTTAAAGAGCCGGCACAAGCGAATAGAATGCGGCTGGGGCGCCACGTTCTGTTCGCTGCCGCCAGCCCTTTAAGGCCAACAGCAGCGAACAGAACACGGCGCCCCCGCCGCATTCTGTTCGCTGCTGCTGGCCTTAAAGGGCCGGTGGCAGCGAACAGAACGTGCCTCTTAAAAGGGGCGGGGCGCTATGTCATGACGTCACGATGTGACGTCATGACATTGCGTGCCCCTAGGGGCGCATTTTCATTGGGCGCCATGGGCGCCCTTTCAAATAGATTCGCCCCTGAGGCCAGCACACAGACGTGCACCATCCTCCCTGCCTCAGAGAGTGCTCCAAGCGCGCTTTACAGTGACCCTTGTGCCAGCCAAACTTTGCTGGCCTAACTGTGCTGGAAAATGAAAATTAACACCATCCTGAAATTTATCGTGCCGTTCTGCAATACATAACATCAATTTTTCAACAAATCTGATTTTGGGGTGTAACCAGTGATGACATTCAGGGGGAACGGACCAGAACGGGAGTTCCGGATCCTAACGGGCTCCGTGGCTCGTTCCGGGTTCCCGACAAGTGCCAATCAAAAGTGAGTTCCTGTTCCTAAATCATTTGAATGACACCACTGGGTGTAACTATAATTAACTGGCTCCATTCAATTGGGTTAAGAATGTTCCAGTGTTCCAAATAAATTTCTATCAATCTATTAACAAAATAGAACTCTATTTTGTAACAATAAGGCTGAACTACCCTGACAGGCTGGCACACTTAATTCATAACAAACCATACAGTTGTTCCCTACATTCCTTCCTTCCTTGTGTAAGAAAATGTTGCCTATGAAGGGCAGGGAGAAGTTGTACATTATAAGGACACACTGTTGTTCCGCTCTTGCCTACCACAAATGGATTGAGGTTTTTTTTTCTGTTGCACTCTAATCACCAGCACATATGGTGATCATCCATGGAGGCTCTTTAAACCAACGGGTGGCCCTCCCTTAACAAGTCATAGGGAAGAATTGAAGCGAGTGGGCGGGCTTAGCGGCCATGTTGGTAAGTACAAAACATTGCTCATTCCAAGCATTTCAAATGGGTTTTCGCATGATGTTTAGAACTTAATCTTTTACTCCTGAAGTAAAAACTTACCAAAATAACAACGTGTGATCGTGGAGAAACACCAGTGGTAACCATATTATGAGTTAATATGCAATTCCAAGGTTTAATTTTGCAGAATTATATTACTGAACGCACCGGACGAAATGCTGTCTATTTTAACTCAGATTGCACTGTTTTGACAGACTT
Organism: Lerista edwardsae; assembly: GCA_029204185.1. Lineage (NCBI taxonomy): Eukaryota > Metazoa > Chordata > Lepidosauria > Squamata > Scincidae > Lerista > Lerista edwardsae. Next base: position 49,782,352 of record JAJKFI010000002.1, on the reverse strand, counting down.
ATTTTTTGAAATCTACACAAGCAAAAATAAAACAGCCATGCCCCATTAAAAAAATATCTGTTAATGTTCAGAATTTCAAAAATATTACCGGTCGTTTTATTGAGCCGATGTAATGTGAATACATGAATCTTTCCGTGGAAATTAAATCGCATTTTTCGTCCAGCGATTCGCACACCCGTATGCAGAACACGCAGGCATGCTTAAAGACGTTGAAATTAACTTTTACACGCGCGCCGTGCGAGCGAGAGAGCCCCTCCGGCGGCAATCCTCGTCGTTCGCGGCGCTGATCTGAGTCAGCCATTTTTGTAAGTCGAGGGCTTCAAGAATGGACTTCCAGGGCTTCTCCAGCTATTATACCTCCATGCTTTAAACAAAAGAAGAAACATAGAGCATGCTGGGAGCAATCCCAGCATGCTATGCATTTTCTGCTTCCTTTACAGATTGGAACTTGGTATGTTTAGCTTGGAGAAGAGAAGACTGAGAGGGGATATGATAGCACTCTTCAAATATTTGAAGGGCTGTCATAAGGAAGAAGATACAAATTTGTTCCCATCTGCCTTTGACAGTAGAACTGTGTCTAACGGGTACAAACTGCAAGAGAGGAGATTCCAGCTGGACGACAGGAAGAAGATCTTGACGATAAGGGCGGTTCGACAGTGGAATAGTCTGCCGAGGGAGGTGGTAGATTCTCCCTCACTGGAGACTTTCAAGCAGAGGCTTGACGGGCACCTCTAGGAGATGCTCTAGGAGGATTTCCTGCTACAGGCAGGGGGTTGGACTAGATGACCTTGTAGGTCCCTTCCAACTCTATGATTCTGTGGGAAAGTATGGGGGTGGGCTGCTTTGGTTCTTCCCAGTCCCAACTTATGTAAAAACTGGTTTACATAAGGGTGTCTGGAACAGAATGCTTACATAAGACATAAGCCCCCTATCTGTACAGGCATGCCCCAGTATCTGCTGGGGTTCCGTTCCAGACCTCACTGTGGATACATGAACTGTGGATACTGGGGACACCTTTTTAAAGATAGGGGAACATCAGCGGTTTTGCTGCAACCAGGTTAAAAAAAAAAGAGATTTGTTTAATATTCCCCTAGGTGTCCCAGTATCCATGCAAACCGTGGATAACTGAAACTGTGGATACCAAATCAATGATCACATACAGGCACCCCTGTATGTGTATTTTGATCTGATTGGAGGGTGCATGCCCTGTCTCTTATCTGTGTAATATTTGTCTAACTGCGTTTGCTATCATTCCAGAAGACAAAAGCCTTCTTCAGTGCTGCAGACCCGGCCAATTGCTGAATGAAATGAACACTCCGGAGTTCACCGTTTCCTGTAGCTCATGACCCTTTGAGTTGGCTGCCAGGAGGCTTACCGAACAGCACAGGATGTCATTGGCCTGTGAGGAGGGTGGCAGGGAGCGTTTTGCTCTGTGCCAGTCAATCATGTCATGCCTCAGCAATCCAGGCATCGTCACTCACCGTTCTTGGCAGAGGCTCCTGAGTGAGACGTTCTTTGTACCAATTGCAATGTCTAATTGCAAACATAAAAGTGCTTCCACTACAAGTTCATGGCATTCAATTTATTGCCACCAAACAAACAGACGAAGAGAGCACCCGCTAAAACTGCCTCATCAGGCTCCAGTGAGCAAGGCTGGAAGAGAGCAGAAGAGCAGGCTAACAGTTCACGCCTAGGGTTGTCTACTCAGAAGGAAGCCCCATCGTGTTCAGTGGGGCTGCTTACCCCCAGGAAAGTGTGTCTAGGATTGTAGCCTAAGAGATGCTTATCACTTACCATGAACTTAGCAGGCAATTTGTGCAATGAGAGTGATTTCAAATGGAAACACTTCCATTTGAAAGCTTGAATCCATGCAGGAAATCAATGAACCAATGCTTGAATCAATGCTTGAATTTGAATTTGAAAGCCTGTGCAAGCTTGAATCAATGCAGGAAATGCAAGCATGTTGGGGCAGGAGGTTGTGGTCGAGAGGGTTAAAGCCTCCGTTTGCCTGAAGATAACATCCAAAGTTCGGGATCACCAGAAGTCTCAGTGAGTGGCAGACCTTGTAAACTGCGACTGATTAGAGCTGAGCTACAGCTGCCTGTGAGAGGGGAGTGTGCTGGGCCAGCCGCTTCTTTGGTGGGAGCAGAAGCTGCTTATCAGCCAGCAGGGAGGCAAATTGTGTGGCCAGAAAGAAGACTACACCATGAAAGTACCATCTGTATGTTGTATGTTCTTGAAAGATAGAACTTTCTTGTAATTTGTAAAAACCTTTGTGTTTATGAATAAAGCCTGCCTATGTAAACCACGTTGAGTTAAAGTCAGAGGAGTAATCTAATGACCTAAGAAAGGCGGTATATAAATATGAGTATGATGATGATAAGAACATAAGAAGAGCCCTGCTGGATCAGGCCAAAGGCCCATCTAGTCCAGCTTCCTGTATCTCACAGCGGCCCACCAGGTGCCCCTGATGATGGGATTTCTCCCAGCATGATCTTCATTTCCTGCTGTTTAAGGAGCCCATACAGAGAAGGAGTGATCTTGCTCATTCTTCTCCTACTGCTAAAAGAGCCCGGTGGAGGAAAGCACAAAATGAGGGAGCCAGATCACTGTGCTCCAAAACTGGAACATGGCAATGTCACTCCTTCCTTTGCATGGGGCCTTTAAAGGAAGCAGGAAATGGGAGGTGCGCCAGGATATGAAAGCCCCGGAAGAACCATATTGCCCACGTCAGACAAATCCTATGGGAGCCTGAAGAAATGTATACACATAAACATTTTCAACTTGCTCTACATTCAGTGAGAAAGCAGCTTATCAACCCAGAGTGGCATTCCACCTTACCTGGCTGTGAGGGAGGGGCCTGGGAGAGCAGGCACGAATGAGTCATGCTTCCTGTTTTCGCATGCAACACCTGAAAAAGAACTGGCTGGTGTGAGATGCAAAACCCTGGGACGTGGAAGCCTCCTGCACACCTACCTGAGAGTTGCAGGTGCATGGCAGACTACATTGGCTAAACGGCCACTTGCACGAGGGCAAAATCCGCTAACAGGAAAGGCGAGTTATCAAGGGGCAGGAAAGCAGGAAAGGGTGGGGACCAATCACAGTGAGTGTGGCCGGAGCCAGAGAAAAAGTTTGCGAAACTTCTTGGACCAAAGAAAGGCCACCGTGTTCCAAAGAGATGCTCAGTGGTCCCCAAACTGTGGGTCAGGACACAGTAGGTCACGAACCAATTTCAGGTGGGTCGTGAAGCACCTAGAGCAGCTATATTGAAAATATGGAAGATGAAATGCTGGAAAGGGGGAGGGCTGTGTGGTTATTTTGCTTGTATCAAGGTTTAAAATAGGCTTTCTTTCTTTCTTTCTTTCTTTCTTTCTTTCTTTCTTTCTTTCTT
>JAJKFI010000002.1:49757291-49778951 GCA_029204185.1 Lerista edwardsae | reverse complement strand
CTTTCTTTCTTTCTTTCTTTCTTTCTTTCTTTCTTTCTTTCTTTCTTATTCACCTTGCTATTGGAATATGGTCGAGGAATAACCCAACTTAATGCTGCATTCTCCGGAAAGCAGCAGGCTCTGGCGTCACAATGACAGCTCTTCCAGCCATGACGTCACTTCTGGTGGGTCCCGAACAGATTGTCATTCTGAAAAGTGGGTCCCTGTGCTAAAAAGTTTGAGAACCACTGCTGTAGTGCATGACACAGGAGTCCCACTCCGCCTCTAGAAGGTCAGTTGTGTGAATCCAGCTGTGACTGTGTATTCTGACAGGTATCTACCTTTCTAAAGAAATGCCCAAGGATCATAAAGAAGTAATGCAAGCAAAAGTCAATATATCCCAACAGCAGTGGAAAGGTTCTTATGTCTGTAAATAGGTTTGCCATGTCAACCCCAAAGGACAAACATATATTATCCCCCGGGAGAGTCACAGAGTCCAAAGCGACTGCTAGGCATCAGCATGCACGGGCGAGAGAGAACAAAAGAGAGCAGATCAGATTAACCAACAAAAACAGGAGCCTTGACAAAGCCAGCCGATGTGCTCGGAGAATGATGCATTCAGTCAGAAGAGCTTGAACATGCTGCCGCTCGGAACAGAATGCCTACTGACCAGAGTCAGGAATAAAAGGGAACAGAGGGAAAGAAACTCCCTGTGGCTGTTTGTTCCTCTTTCAGCACATTAATCTGCTGTGAGACATTCCATCTGCTGCTGGGTGTGGCCAACCTGTTGTGGCTCAGAGGAGCCAAAGCACTCTGCATTCAGCACGTCCCAATTCCCTTTGAAAGTACAAGATTAAAAAAACTAACAGGAATAATCAATCACTTCTCTTCTATCTGTCTTACTGAGTTCAGAACGCAATCCTAGCCGCTCTTTGGGCTGGCCCAAGTTTTCTGTGCTGGCCCAAGAGTGTCACAAACATGCCGTAAAGTGTGTTTGTGACAACTCAGGAGACAGATGTGTGCTGGCCCCCCTCTTCCACCTCCTGGGCCTGTGACACCCAGGCTGGCCAAGGGGAGGGGGGGAGGTTGGAGGGAGGGCAGAGAAGAGGCGAATTGGACCTGCCCAGGGAGGGGGTTGGGACCAGCCTCCGGCACTTAGGCCAGATCCTAACCCCCACCCCCGGCCCAGTAGGCCTTACACAGGCCGCTTGGAGTGGTGTCTGTGATTTTGCTGGTACAGCTCTGAGTAGCCCTATTGGGCCTGCTACAGTGTGACGGGGTAAGTAGTAGGCTACTTCAGAGTACCGGGTGCAAGGGAGTGGCAACAGGATGCAAGCGTCTTGTGTCTCGTGCCTCCCTGGGGCACCTGGTGGGCCGCTGTGAGATACAGGAAGCTGGACTAGATGGGCCTTTGGCCTGATCCAGCAGGGCTCTTCTTATGTTCTTACGTTAAGGGGAATGCAATTCCCTTACTCCGAGTTGCAGTCCCAATCCCACGCTGGATATGGGGCAGGCCATTCCAGCCCGGTTTAGGATTGAGCTGCCAGTCTGGTTGATAGATGCAGCAGAATGAGATGGTAGAATCCAGAGGCAGTATAGGGTGGACTGTACCACCTCAATCGCCAGGACGGAGATACCATTTTTCAATGTTCCTTTGAGCAGAAACAGGGGATTGGGGAAATTTTTCTTCATGCACTCATTTTGGTCAGGGTGACACCAGAGTTGGGCTACCCAACCCACACCGGCTTGCTACACCATTGCCTGGTCCATTCTCTTCTCCCATGCCATTTTCGACTGATTTGAAATTGCTGTGTTGTCAGCAAATCGCTACGTCAGGGAGGACAATTTTAAATACGGGAGAGGACAGACCTCTGTATGCATCCCAGTTCCAACTAGGCCTTGCTCTAATGGGCTTTTGTTAAGGAAGAAGAGATACTTTCTGCTAGTAGCATACTTCTAGCATACAGGTTTCTGTGTTTGTCTACTCTCTGACAACCATCAGTTCCTTTCTCCAACTTGCTACTGCTTTCTCTTGGAGCTCAGGGAGAGCTGTATTTAGACACTGTATAGTCACCTGGGCTGGGCTCAGCAGAATAATCCTGTAATGAGTTCAGAGCTTTTTGTTATTTATGCAGGGGAAAGGGGTTACAGTACATAGGTAAAGAACACTCAACTTAGCCCTGAGGGACATCAAAGAAAGGTGATTCCATTACTACTAAGGAAACACTTCATAATTATTTATCTGTAGAAAAAAGCCCTGAGAGTTTAAATTGGGGGGGGGGAGCTGGATGTGAGGAAGTCCAATCAGGAGAGGGGGCAGGGGATGTAAAATCCCTGGGGCCCAGGCTTCTAGGGGGCCCATGCAGTGATGTCATGCACCGACTACGCACCACTACGTGAGTACCGATTCCTAGAAGTTGAGCTGGCCCCGCCCACTCGATGCTGGCCCCGTCAGCTGGTTGGCTCAGCAGCTGCACATGCGTACTGCACGCCCGCAGCCATTGCCTGCACTTTCTGTGAGGAGGCAGGCAGGCAGGCAGGCAGGCAGCGTGGTGGTGGCGGCAGCAGTGGCAGCAGCGGAGCGAGAGTACCGGAGGCGGCAGCAGCAGCGGCAGCAGCAGCACCGAGGGAGACCCAGGAATAAGGCAGCAAGCTTGAGAATGTAGGCTGCCTGGGGCTCCCGCTCCCTCCGGCCACGCAGATCCAGCCTCTAGAAATCTCTAGAAATCTCTAGAAAGCAAAGCAATAGAAGTTAAATCAACACTAACCACAAGCTGAAGTTATTGCCAACACGATCACATCCATGGCCACAATCATGACCTCACTTCCGGCTATGACCTCACTTCCTGTCATGACATCACTTCCGGCTATGACCTCACTTCCTGCCATGACATCATTTCTGGCTTATGACGTCACTTCCGGTGGGCGGACCCCGACAAGTGCCAATCAAAAGTGAGTACCTGTTCCTAAATCATTTGGATGACACCACTGGGCCCAGGTCATGACAAAACAAGCTAGATACAGTAGGACAAAACAAATTTATTACAAAACAATTTGGGCATCTCACTCTCAGCCTATTTAGGGCTGCATTTCCACTATCTTAACAGCCCAATCCAGAGCTGCCTGGGAGGAAGTGTGGAGGGGAGTGCTGAGCAGGGAGGAGCAGAGGTTGGCACATTGTCAGGGGAGGGAGAGGGAAGCAGTATTTGGCATGCCGTCTCATGCATTGGATGTCTTGGGCCAGCCCTGCCATTCCCTCACTTCTACCCCACTGACTGTCCTCATTCTGTTCCCCACACCCCAGGGAGTTCCTGGGATTCTCTCTCTCTCTCTCTCTCTCTCTCTCTCTCTCTCTCTCTCTCTCTCACTCACTCACTCACACACACACACACACACACACACAGAGAGAGAGAAAAACCTTAGTTCAGGAGAGCGGAAGAAAACCCATTTGTCTTGACTCTTGACCCATTGCCTCTCTTTCTTCTAGTGGAGAGGGGAACTAATGACGACAAAAATGTACAGGTCCGACCTTTTCATCCACGGATTTTGTTTCTGCTAATTTGACTCAGGGCGCAATCCTAACCTGGAGCTAGGCCAGCATTGTTAGGCCAGCCAAGTTTGGCTGGCACAAGGGCAGTGATGTCATGCAGGGGGAACGCGGAGGAACTCAGTTCCACTAGTTAAAATTAGGGCTGACTCCGCCCACTTCACTCTCCCTCCTCCTCCCTCCCAATTCCTCTGCAAATCGCTTTTCTTCTTGGTTGGCCGGCACTCAGAGGGTTAAAGGGAGCGACTCCAGATTCCTAGGGGGGCGAACAAGGGCCACTGTAAAGTATGTTTGGACCACTCTTGGAACCAAAGAGGCCAGCACACTGTCATCCTCCCTGACTCCACAATCCTCCCTGATTCTGAGAGTGGTCCAAACGTGCTTTACGTTTGGGCTGGCCAAACTTTGCTGGCCTAACTGTGCCAGCCTAACTTCAGGTTAGGATTGCACCCTCAATGTGGGGCCTCTGACCTGTGTTGAAGGCCAACCTGTACTTTCTGGGCACAACTGGAGGACACTTCTGGTTCCTCTGGAGGTTCCTCTGGTTGCACCTGGAGGGTACAGCTTAGCCCACTCCGCAGTTCCTGTTACCTGCAGATTTCGGCATCTGCCGGGGTTCTGCAGGGAATGGACCCACTGTGAAGGCTGAGGTCAAATTGTACCTCTTACTTTCAAAATTAGGCTTGAGAACAGTGGTGTCATCTAAATGATTTAAGAACAGGTACTCACTTTTGATTGGCACGTGTTGGGACCCGCCCACCGGAAGTGACATCATAAGCCGGAAGTGATGTCGTGGCAGGAAGGGACAGGAAAAAAGCCCTTTTTGAGGCCTCAGACAATTTTAAACCGACCCAACAGTTGCAACAGTATTCCACAGCACCCCCAGAACATGTTAAGGAGGCCTGGCATCATGTTAAAGTGACCCAACAGTTCCAAAACCCCAGGGCAGCTCATTTTTCAGTGGCAAGGCAAGGCAAGGCAAGGCTCCGCTCGCTGCCTGCCTGGCTCTGAGAACGTGCAGGCAATTCAAACGTTGCAGGGGGCGGAGTTGACGAGTGGGCGGGCGAATGGGCGGGGCCAACCATAATCCTAGGAACCGGTACTCGCATACCCCCGCGTACCCCCTGCATGACATCACTGCTTGAGAATTGTCAAGTTCTCTGATTGTCTCTGAAAACGTGAAAGGCCTGGCATGTGTGATGACAGCGTTGAGCATAGCGTATTTCTGGGGATGATAAGGGGCAACTCCAATGGTTGGTGCAAAAGAAAGTACAGTACTGCATTCTTGCTCCAGCAACCAGAGAACGTTCAACTGAGGCTGCAGCTGACAGCCCCAGTCTTTAGGTTTATTACTCAAGTTGAATAATATTAAACCTGAATGGGCCATGACAGTAGCTGCGGCTACATTTACATTGTTAGGCTAGAAGCCGACATATGACACTGAAAGGAAAGCAGTACAGGAGCTGATTTCTACATGCACACACATGGACGCACACTGGAGCACAAAATAATTTTTTTAAAGCTTGAAAGTTGTACTAATGAATCTAACAAAAAGCAGATGATCACCACATTACGTAATTCAGAGCACCGCATTCATACTATGGTTAAAAGAGGATTCCATGTTGCATTTTTTTCTGTTTGTCTCTCACTCACTTCATGCTATTAATAATATTCTAAGCCTCAGTTGCATCCCCCTTCTTTTCTGTGGTATTTTTCGAGGGGAAAAAGGCTCCAATCTCTAACCCTTTTGTTTATTTCATTTTAGCCACCCCTTCTGACCTTAAAATAACAAATAAGCTAAGTTGGTCTGACTGCCCCAAGATCATCCAGTAAGTTTTGTGGCTGAGTAGGAATCTTAGGGTGCAGTCCTAACTTGTAGTTAGACCTGCAGTTAGGCCAGTGAAGTTTGGCTGGCACAAGGGCCACCGTAAAGTGCGTTTGGATCACTCTCAGAGTCAGGGGGGATGGCACACATCTGTGTGCTGCCCTCTCTGACTCCAAGATTGGTCCAAACAGACCCTTGCTGGCCTAACTGTGCCAGCCTAACTACAGGTGGAGTTATGGGTCAGAGCTTCAATTGTACTGTCTGGGGGGGGGGTGAAGCATAGTTCTTAACTTTACATAGACCCTGCCACAGCCCACTGACATATCTTAGTAAAAAGGACAATCAACTCATGTCTGAAATGTGCACTATGTATTTAAATGAACAAAGAACATGCTGCTGTTTGTTGCACTGTGCCTTTAAAAATAAACAAGTTGAGGCATTTTTTTCTCCTAATCCTTTAGCTCCTCTATGACTAAGTGAAATATTTGCCATCAATGTTAATTACTATGTCAATAAAGACTGAGACATTTTAATGAGAGATTTCCTGTGAAATTGTAGCAATCGGTTGGTTCAATGCCAAGTTTCGGAAGAAAAACAGATTTTCCCAGCAATCAAAATGTGCACTTGAACAGTGCATGTGAGTTAGTGGACCTAATGGATCTAAGCACGTTTTAATATAAAATTGCATACATGGAAGCCTACAAGTGTCTTATGGGAAGATATGGGATTGACACAATCTTTGGTGTCAATCACCAAATAATCAGTGCATGAAATTATGGGTAAAGGCAGCGGTGTCATCCTGGCGGAACGGCCTGGTACGCCGTTCCGCTAGTTCCGCAGACAGGCCCGGGCTGCGCCACCTCCGGGCTGTGCCACCTCCGGGCTGCGCCACTGCTCCTGGGCCCTCCCGCCCTCCCGCGCGTCCGAATTGCTCTGAAATGGAGCAATTCCAGGCGCAGGGAAGCGCAGGGAGGCGTGGCTGCCCTCCGCCATAGGGGCGGAGGGCTGCCAATCATCCAGGCATTCCGGTTCCTGGCGCGCCTGGATGACATCACTGGGTAAAGGGGTGGAACAGCCCTAATGAAATTTACACTCCCAGTCCAACTCACCCCAGTGTAATCATGTGATGCCTCAGGTAGCCTTCTGATGGGGCTGGAGCAATAGGTAAGAGGGCTGGGCCCCTTCCTTCCCCTCTGATAATTAGAGCACAACAAATAATAGTGCATAAATCCCTGATCCAAGTAGTAAGCACAAGTGCTTAGTCTAGTTTTTCCACTAGGGGCGCAAAGCGCAATCCTAACCTGGAGTGCGCCATCCTCCCGGACTCTGGGAGTAGTCCAAACACACTTTATGGTGTTCCAGCCAAACTTTGCTGGCCTAACTGTGCCGGCCTAACTCCAGGTTAGGATTGTGTTCTGGGTTTCAGAAACCCAGCCCAGCTCTGCCCAGATCTGATGGCTGATGTGGTTCATTGTTGAGGGTGTGCATTCATTTTGTAACGAATAAGAAAATGAACAAAATGGGGCCCATTTCGTTTGTTTCACATTTGTTACAGAAAGAATAGGTACCCTAACAAAAACTCAATTCATTCCCATATTCTTTAAGTAATCACACAACTCCTGCTATTACTTTAGCTTTTGCCACTCCTGATGATAAAGAAAGAAGTTGCCATTCATCGTTTCCTCCAGGTGCACACTCTCTTGAATACCCATATGACACCACAGCATCATCTCAAGGCAGCCTGGGTGAAAAATGACTACACTGCGGACAAATGGTAGCTGCCACAGTGCTGGCTGCCATTTTTTCTCATGTCAGCTGCCATTTTCCCAAGAGCATTCCATTGCAGTATGGCTACTTTAAACAGTGCCACCAGCAGGAGCTTCTGCAACTGCTATCACAGGCAGTAACAAAAAAGAAGTAAAACAATAGGATAAAAAAAACCACCAGAAAATAAGTGGGGGTTTCAAAATTTATCAAAATTCAGTGAACAAATTCAGGAATGAATGGCACATGACTCAAATGATTCAGGACTGAATGAACACACAAGTAATGAAAGCAAATTGAGTTCTGAAATTGATTTTTTTTAAAACGTACAAAGCATTAATTTAGTGGTTCTCAAACTTTTAGTGGCTCTAGAGGCTGTTGCCTGAATTATAAATGCAAAGAGGTGTGGCTAAAATCATCATTGGGCAGCAGTGTGACCCCCAAGTAGAAGCTTATTTATCCCTTGATGCACATAGCCAAATCTGCACTGTCAATTTCACGACTGACCAAAAATTGGATTACATCCCACTGGTGGGTCCCGGACCCATAGTTTGGGAATTGCTGCGCTAGTTCATTCTGAGCCATTTAACTTTATCATTATTATTATTTATCTGTAAATCGCTTTGTGAACGTTGTGTTGAAAATTGGTATATAAATAGTATTGATTGATAACATATTATAAAACAATTGTGCTTTTCTAATTTTCCTTTACTTGAAAGAACAAACATCCTCTTGGCTTTTAGAACTGGGCAACTGGAGAATTTATTTATCTGAAGAATTTATACCCGGCCTTTCCCATACCAAAGCAAATGCCCAAGGCGGCTTACATGAGCAGGCTAGTCTAAACCACCATTTTTCAATGGGGTTTTTACAAATATATAGTCTTCTTGTGATCCACCAATCCTCAGTCCCAGATGTAGCCTTCCCAGTGTGGTTCTCTCCTTTGGCTGCCTGTCATCAAGCCTCAGCAGGCAATTGCAAGTCAAGCCTGGACAGGTCCTCAAGGTCGTATTCCATTCTTTTGCCAGCTGGCCTTCTCACATACTCCACCACAACTCTGACTTGCGGTGAATAATCTAATCAGCTCCACAGTGACTCTGTTCTGCCACCACAGGTACTGCAGCTTGTCACAGCCTGGCATCTGTCTCCCATCCAAAAACAAGCCACAGATTCTCCTGCTTAGCTTCAGGCAGTGCCAGCAGCTCAATCATCAGTCCATACCTCCTGCAGTATGTGAAGACATTGAAGACAAAATGACAAAGGTCATTGAAGTTGTCATCTATGAAATGATGGAGGACATGCATTCCTATATTTCCCAGACAAATGTGCAACAATACAGTTAAGAAAACTACGGTTTGCGATCAAGGAAACCAAACATAACCAAAAAAATTGTTCCTCTTTCATATGCTTTGCACTTGAGGCAATATATTTAATTATGTCCTAAGTAGTCACAATAAAACTTGGGGCTATATGTTTGCCAACTAATCACAGTTACCCAAGCAACAGCAAAATTAATTGCATGGATCTATGACCAAAACAACCCCCTATGCATAAACACACCCCGTGCACGCATACATACAGGGCAACTTAGAAACATTGGCTTCAACCCAATCATCATCATAACAATAAAACATTGTCTTGACAACTCTATTTTGTTATTGCTAATCAAAAACAGAAATTGTGGCAGGAAAGCCAAGATCCAGGATGTGCTAATTTAGATTGTAGTGAATATTTTTAATATAGAAAAGTGTTGTGGCAGGAACGCTTGATCTAATGAAATATTAAGTGTTTTCATATTTAATGGATCACACTCTTATACGTAATGTATTAAAACACAAAGTGAAGCACAGTGAAATGGAAACCGTTCAGAATTCTTTCCTATTTTTTTTTGTTTTTGCAAGCTCTGCACACAAAATTCTCACAGGATGTGTCCCCATTGTGTATTTGAGCTGAGCCGATGAAATGAATAAGCAAAACATCTTGAAATACAAACTCTAATCAGTGCTGGCAGATCTGTGAGCTGGATCAGAAGAGACCAGGGAAAAAATTGGGGAGGTTGTGTGAACCAAACTATGTGTGATATTAACACAGCTGATACAAACACACTGGAACTATTTTCTTTCGTAAATAGCATACATGTGGAAGCCCCAGTCTGCACTGGGATGGAGGGTGGAAGGACTTTTTTGTTTGCCCCCCTCATGTTCCTCCTCAGAATAGGGCTGACCACTGAATGAATTTAAACCAAGGAGCTAATTGGAGATAAGATCTAATTGGAGCTTGTGCCTTGTCAAGTAGCACCCATGTTGAGGGTGGGGGGAACAGTCCAGTCCAGATCAGAAATGTGGCAGAGACAAAAGTTTCCACCCCCTGCCCCCACCTCAAACTCAACTTGGAATGAGCAATGATGCTATTAATTATCCCGTCATGTGCTGTACATTATCCCATAGTCTCAGGGCGCAATTCTAACCTGGAGTTACGCCGACACAGTTAGGCCAGCAAAGTTTGGCCGGCACAAGGGCCACCGTAAAGCACGTTTGGACCACTCTTGGAGTTAGGGAGGATGGCACATGTCTGTGTACTGGCCTCTCTGACTACAAGAGTGGTCCAAACGCACTTTACGGTGTCCCTTGTGCTGGCCAAACTCTGGGGGCACAATCCTAAACTGAGTTAGGCCAGCATAAACTAATCCAGCAAAGTTTGGTCAGCACAAGGGACACCATAAAGTATGTTTGGACAACTCTCAGAGTCACAAAGGCCAGCACACAGAGGTGAGCCATCCTCCCTTACTCCGAGAGTAGTCCAAAAACGCTTTATGGTGGCCCTTGTGCTGGCCAAACTTTGCTGCCTTAGTTTATGCCAGCCTAACTCCAGTTTAGGATTGCACTCTGGGTCTCCTTAGTTTTGCATTTCTCTGAAACTGAACATTAATTAAACCTCAGTCTTTTCTGGATTGCATTGTTTTGTTGTTTTTTAACCACCTGTGTCACTTTCAGGAGTCCTATATCCTCCTACATCCTGAGTCACAAACTGGTGAAAAGCAATTTCATAGTTTGTGAAAAGCCACTTTAGAAAAGCCATTGCCTCTTAGCCTCCCAGCTGTGGCATGAGGATAACAACACAATTAGATGGTGGTTGTAAGGATCACATCAAGCTAAGTAAACGGTGCCTGGCACACTCAAAATGCACCATACAAATGTTTACTGCATTAATATTACAGCTTTCCAATGACACCGTAGTGCTGATGTAAATTAAGCAGAAGCAGTAGCCTAGCTACAGGAGTGGGTGAGGCACAGTAAGTATTACAGGTGTCACGATGCGACAAGTAAGCAGGCCCTCCCACTCGCCACCGGAGTCATTCTGGGCAGCGACAGCAACTGCATTGCCGATGGCTCCGATGGCTCCAATGACAAGCAGAAGGGCCACTTTCACGGTAGGGGGCAGCACCTGCAATACTTAGGGTGCAATCCTAAGCTGCACTGGAACAAGCAAGCCAGTGGGCCTGCACTGTATCTGCACGCCTCCCAGCCTCCCAGACTTACGCGTGATTGGCAGCCCATCCGTTCTGTTCCGCAGCTGCCCCGGCCTCGGGGGGGCTGCCCCTGGTTGGTGCGCCCCACCGCTGCTCACCCAGGCACCTGGTGCCCCCCCCACCCATCCCTCCCGGTGAGCAGGCCCCCCCCCGAGGCCAGGGCAGCCGCGGAACGGAATGGACGGGCAGCCAATCACACGTACGTCCCGCCCAGCGTTCCGCTTCCTTATTCCCAGATCCCATCACTGCGTAACACCATTCCGGGAACAGGTTCCCACCAACAGGGTACAGAGAGAAAGGCTGGGAAGGCAGGCAGCTAGCCCCAAGATGGAGTCAGCGCAGCCTGGTCCCGTGATGTGTGTGACATCCACCCAGAGACAGCCTCCCTCCCGACCAGAAATGGCCCTATGCCAGCCCAAGTAGGCTGGCGCAGAAGTGTTGTGCCACCAGATAATAATAATAATAATAATAATAATAATAATAATAATAATAATAATTGTAATTATATACCGCCTTTCTTAGGTCACCAGATTTCTCTAATGACTATAACTCAAGGCGGTTTACATAGACAGACTTTATTCAGAAACCCAAGGTTTTTTACAATTTTACAGAAACGTTCTATCTTACAAGAACTACACACATACAGATGGATCTTTATGGATTTAGTCCTTCTTTCTGGCCACCTGTTTGTCTTCTGCTGGCTGATAAGTGGCTTCCCTGCTCCCACCAGAGAAGCAGCTGACTTTGGCACAACTCCCCCTCACACAAGGCAGCCGGAGACAGCTCAGCTGTTAATCAGTCGCAATTTTCAGGTCTGCCGCTCACAGAGACTTCCGGTAGTCCCGAACTGGCAATCTTCAGCTCTTATCTTCAGGCAAACGGAGGCATTAACCCTCTCGACTAAATCTTCTGCCCAGTGCAAAGACTTGGCCGGTGCTGTTGGCCCGACGCTGACGCTAGCGTTGGCCCAACGTCGGGCCTTGGCTTGCGCCCTTACTGTGCTGCCAGCCGCCTCCTGTAGCTGCACTACTGGACAGAAGTATCCCATGCCTGGAACAGAGAGTGAAATGAACTAAAGACCTCCTTGGTTGGGAAGGCTGAATGCTGAGCACGCAGGCTTACAAAAGGGTGCACATCCTGACATGACTTACAGCTGATCCAAGCATGCCTGAATGAGGTGGTAAGTCCTCACAGGGGCTGTGTCACCCCATTTTGTTCATGGGTGGAGGATTTGTTTGGAAGGCTTCCTGTGGAAAACAAAGCCCATGTGAAATATGGAGCCGTACTAATTGGCAAGTGCTTTCTACGATACGGTACATTTCCCAAGGAGGAGCTTGATTTTCATGTCAGGGCACTTTCGTACACATCCCCACCCCAGAAGACTGAAGTGACTTTGTCACCCCATGGGAGGATTCCTCTGGCAGCAAATACCTTTTTCAGCCCACAGCAACAGTCCTACTTCAGCAGTTATGTCAACAACAACATACTTCACTCTGCTACGCTCCAAGAGTGAGGCATGTTGTGTAGCCAGGCCCGTATATATGGGATATAAGGAAATGGGTTATATGGGATACAAAGAAATAGGTCACCACATAGGAAAGAGATGGGGACAGAGTGGTTGCCCCCCCATTCTGCATCTACCCAATATACGACAACATTCAGAGCGCAATCCCAAGTTGCGCTGGAACGGCGAGGCTGGCAGGCCTGTGCCATATCCAGCGCGCCTCAGGCGTGCTGGGGAGCCTTTCCGGGGCAAGGGGAGATCCAAGGAACAGCAGGTGCAGACCCGAAGAATTGGGGCCACGTGGCCCAGGGGCAGAGCCTTGGATGTGCATCCCAACCTCAACCCCTCCCCAGGCCGGCACCCCCACCTAGTTCCCCCTCCCACCTGCCCTCCCTCCTCCAAGAACCACCCTTGCGCCAGCCGAGTCTGGCTGGTGCAAAGGCGGCGTGGCACCAGCGCTTAGGCCAAAACAACTGCTAGCGTGGGCCCAAGAGCTCTAGCCAGTGGTGTTATCCTACCGGTACGCTGGGCGGGACATCCGGGTGATCGGCAGCCCGCCCGTTGCATACCGCAGCGTTACGCCGTTTGCATAACGTATGCAAGCAGCGTAATTGGTTACGCAAACGGCGTAATGCTGCGGTACGCGACGGGCAGGCTGCTGATCACCCGGATGTCCCGCCCAGCGTACCGGTAGGATAACACCACTGGCTCTAGCCCAGGTGCGGGGGTGCCGAATGGCTGCCCTGTGTCAGCACTAGTGACGTTGCACCAATGCGATCACGTAGCGTCGGCGCAAGTCCGTTCCTGTATTGCACCCTCAAATACAACCTGGAAATGAAGTTGCATGTGATTCTTGTCTTTCCCCGTCTCCTATGGTTTTAACCTTACCTTTAACTCTGAGCAATGGGACTTCTGAGCAGAGGTGAGTTTTACAGTGCATTCTTTATTGAATTCTAGATCATTTCATTGTAGGTTAAATTATTGGCCCTAAAACCATAGGGGGCTGATTTCATCCCTCTCCACACAGAACTAAGAAGACACTAGCAACGTGCAGAGCCAAGTGACTACAGGAACAGCCAAGTTTAATACCCAATTAAATGAGCATTAGAGTACATTTGCAGTGTCCGGAAAAGGCAGAGGGGCAGGAGGCAGAAGCAGCTGTTGAATGGGGATGTGGCTGGAAATATTCCCCAAAGCACGATGACAACAAGATGACGAGGCCATGAGCAGGGATCATGCCTCCCGTCTGCTTCATGCAGCAAGTCAAGAGGTTTGCCGTTCTTGAAATCTGATGACTCGCTCTCTTGACCTGGAAATTAAAATGGGCTTGCAATTTTTTTTTGTTTTCTAGCTGAAGTGATGATATCAGAAAATCTTGAGCCTACATTTATGACACCTTGGTTAACACAAACCAAAAACCCTAGCCCAGTGGTTCCCAAATTGTGAGTCACGACCCACCAGTGGGTCGCAAGCCAATTTCAGGTGGGTCGCGAAGCATCTGGTGCAGCCATATTGAAAATATGGGAAGGTGGGATGCTGAAAAAAGGGAGGGCTGTGTGGTTGTTATGCTTGTGTTAAGGTTGTAAATGGGCTTTTTCTTTTTGAATCACTTTGCTATTGGAAAATGACTGAGACATAACCCGATTTATTGCTGCCTTTTTGGGACGGCACTTCCAGCCATGACCTCACTTCTTGTGGATCCCAGGCAGACTGTCATTCAAAAAAGTGGGTCCTTTTATAAAATTTGAGAACCGTTGCCCTAGCCCATGGCTGGAGAATGACGGTAGTCATTTCACATCTTCAAGAGATCATATGAGGGTTGCAGCAGTGATCACACAAT
The DNA here is from genome assembly GCA_029204185.1 of Lerista edwardsae. Lineage (NCBI taxonomy): Eukaryota > Metazoa > Chordata > Lepidosauria > Squamata > Scincidae > Lerista > Lerista edwardsae. Next base: position 49,764,963 of record JAJKFI010000002.1, on the reverse strand, counting down.
GAAGACAATAGTGTGCTCTCCAAGCCCATATCATGAAGACAATGGCCTAGAGCTCTCAGTGACTGATCGACTGCCCCATCCATCCACAGAGACTTCAGCCAGTGCAGTGTATAGCGGACCTCGTGTTTGCTGGGCAACCCATCTTATCCTCTTCTAACATGGTTTTATGAGCTCCGTTTTTGGCAGTGCCTAGCAGTTCCAGCATAATAATGTTCCATATTTGATAACTGTCCAATGGCCTTCCTAGAAGGGGGCAAAATGCTAAGTTTTGCAGAAGCTTGAGCTCCTGTGTAATGTGGCCCCGCCTCTTCATCTTCAGAGCCATTCACAGCTTGGAGAGCCGACCCAAACGCTTTGCTCTCTGAACCGTGGATGGTTCTGGAGGGGAGTGGAAGAGGCCACATTACATAGGAGCTCAGGCTTCTGTAAGACTTAGCATCCCCCCTGTAGGAACACCACTGCAACTGCCTGCTAAACAGTTGTCGTGAAGCAATCTATTCTGACTTTCCCCACAAAATTCTCTCATTCCTTTAACCAGGAAATGTTCTTCTCAAAAAGCTGACCAAAGCAAACCATCAGACATTGAGCTTTACAGTTAATTAATTGATTTTAGCAAACCTATGAATAGGGGTGGGGTGTGTGTTTTTTTGTTAAACACTGCATAAAAACACAAAACACCACCTTTGGTGTTTAAGATATTTTCCAGAAATTAATATAATTAATTTTCCAATTAGAAATAACACTGTGGCTGAATCTGCTGACACTCAGGGCACAATCCTAACCTGGACTCAGGCGGGCACAGTTCAGCCAGCAAAGTTTGGCTGGCACAAGGGACACCATAAAGTTTGTTTGGACCACTCTCGGAGTCAGAGAGGCCAGCGCACACACGTGCGCCATCCTTAGGATTGCATCCTATATCATCTGTATCATCTACTTAGTACACTTTTAAAGCATGTAAAATTAATAAAAATGAGTTGGAATGAGAATGTAGAATCAAAACACATAACTCTGCAATTTGCTATTTTAATCCAGAAATTCTGGGAAAAAAATATCACCAAAACCCCCACACCTCTATCTATGATGTTTCAAAAATGGGCTTCCCTGCTAATCCCATCGTTTTTCATTGGTGCCTCACCCCACCTGAATGGGATGGGTATGCCAGAGGTTGAACGCCGCACCCCTCTCTGCCTGACTTCCAGAACAGCTGCAAATTCAGATTATGAACTCTGTCCTTGGGCACTTGCCAGAGCGAACCAGCATTCTCAGATGAAACTCAGTGTGAATCACCCTCTCGTGGCTTTTTGGCTAGACGAAGGGTGCTTCCTTCCCGTACATCACCACCTGCTTGTGTTGCCAGGGCAGAACACGCTTGATGAAACTGCGGGCTCACCCTAGCTCCACGAAAACGAAGAAAGAACAACTGTGGGTGAGAAATAGACACTTCTCCACAAGGCTTGCTCTGTAAGACAGTAGCTCAGCCGGGGGGGGGGGACACGGTTCAGAAAACCAGCTATTGCCAGCTTTAACTCTCTCAGAGTGCAATCCTAACCAACTTTCCAGCACTGGCATAGCGCTACCCATGGGGCATGCGCTGCATCCTGCAGTTGGAGGGCAGGCATGGTGGCCTCCTCAAGGTAAGGGAATGTTTGCACACAAAAAAACCATTGTGCCAGGCAAACTTTGCTGGCCTAACTGTGCCAGCCTAACTCCAGGTTAGGATTGCGCCCTCAGTTTAACAGCATAATATAAGCATATACTGTCCATGTTTACTCAGAACTGTCCCGCTGTGTTCATTGGGGCTTACTCCCATGTAAGTCTATGTAGGATTGGAGCCAAGCAGCCCAAACCTATGCTTCCCTAAGTTATAGCCCAGAGTTACAGCAGCACTGAAGTGGTCACCTCTGTATTCTGTAGGGTCTGGGCAGCAACTGGCGATCTCTTTGGGGTACAGGAATATCGGTTCTTTTATCCCATGCAGGGCCCCAACAGCCCATTGGGTCTACTCTTGAGCAGGTGTAGAACCAAGGAGGCCTGGAGGAGGTTCAGTATTTGGTGGCAGTATTTGGTTAGGATTTTGCCCTGTTTTTCAGTGTGCAATATAACACATGTAAGCAGTGGTGTCATCTAAATGATTTAAGAACAGGTACTCACTTTTGATTGGCACGTGTCGGGACCCGCCCACCGGAAGTGACATCATAAGCCAGAAGTGATGTCGTGGCAGGAGGTGACATGAAAAAAGCCCTTTTTGAGGCCTCAGATGATTTTAAACTGACCCAACAGTTGCAACAGTATTCCACAGCACCCCCAGAACATGTTAAGGAGGCCTGGCATCAGGTTAAAACCCCAGAGCAACTCATTTTTCAGTGGCAAGGAAAGGAAGGCTCCGCTCGCTGCCTGCCTGCCTGCCTGGCTCTGAGAACATGCAGGCAACTCAAACATGCAGGAAATTCAAACGTTGCAGAGGGCGGAGTCGACGAGTGGGCGGGCGAATGGGTGGGGCCAGCTGTAATCCTAGAAACCGGTACTCGCGAACCCCCATATACCCCCTGCATGACATCACTGCATGTAAGGCATTTATTTGACACTGAAAAGCCTTTGTTTTCCCTGCAAGAGGTGTTTCAGATTATACATTGCCTCTGAGTCAACCTAAGCAGGAATCAGTAAGCAGGAATCTAGCTTTCATTTAAGGAGAAAGAGAGAGTGAAAGGGAAGGGGTCAAAGAAGAGAAAGAGAAAAAAAAACCAGTAGAGGTTTATTGGGATGGTGATAGCCAGTCAAGCACAGCATCTATCTAATAACTCCTCCGAAGTTGACTTGAAGTTGACAACTCTCTAGTTAGGAAGCTGCCTAGTGGTTGGGTATCCTTTGTGAAAGTGATAGCTTGCTACTAGAGATTATTGGATGATAGTTATAATGGGGACCTACAGAGAATGTAGGTAATTGACCTGCAGGGCATAACATAATCCCAGCATGCTGCAGTGGGCCAGCTTGAATTTGGAAACAGAAACAGAGAGCTAAGAGTTCAGAGTTTCACTTCTCCTGAAGGTCTTTTCAGAGTAATATGGAATGAGACACACATTTCCAGCAAAAACTGATGAGCAAGCAACCTGTAGAGCTGTTTAGCGTTTTGTCTTGTTATTCACTTCCTCTGTACCACAAAACCATAATCCTGTTCAAAAAAAGAAGAGCCATAGCAGCAGTAACAACAACAAGAAGAGGAAACAATGAGACATAATTTGCAGTCATAAGCAGGCACTGGAGTTATATCAGCTTGCTCTTCACCTGAAATCTGATTTATAAAGGGTCTCAACAGAAATTACAAAAGGAATTACAAAGGAATTATAAAGAAATTGCAAAATTATGCCTTCCTTGATATTGCAAGTAGACATCCAAAATCCAGACTATTCCAAAATCCAGACATTTTTTGTCCAAAACTTTAAAAAAAAACTTCCTGTAGTCCGTACTCTGGCCTAACTTGTCCAAGGCTGGTGCAAAACACAATAGCCGGAGGCCTGCACAAGGGACAAACTGACCAATCGGCCGGTTTTGATTGCTCTGTCCGTGGTCCACAGATGCCTTAGGGAGCATATAAAATAACAAGAATTCTGCTTCCTGTTACCACTCCCTTGCATCCTGAGATAGCATACTTCTATAACATACCCATCTTGGCTTGTAATCTGTGATGGACTTTCTTCTAGAAATCTGTCCAGTTATGTTATCTAGGCCAGAAGCCATCACCCTGCGGCAAGGAGTTCCACAGATTACACACTGAGTAAAAAAATGTATTCTTTTGTCGTTCTAACTCTCCCAACACTCAATTTTGGATGTCCCCTGGTTCTGACTTGTGAGAGTGTAAAGAACATCCCTTTGTCCACTCTATCTATTCCCTGCATAATTTTGTATGTCTCAGGGTACAATCCTAACCGGGAGTTAGGCCAGCACAGTTAGACCAGGAAAATTTGGCCAGGATAAGGACCACTGTAAAGCACATTTGGACCATTCTCGGAGTCAGGGAGGATGGCACACGTCTGCGTGCTGGCCTCTCTGACTCCAAGAGTGGTCCAAACATACTTTACGGTGTCCCTTGTGCCAGCCAAACTTTGCTAGTCTAACTGTGCCAGCGTAACTCCAGGTTAGGATTGTGCCCACATGGAGGACAAAGTTAGTATAAATAACACATGCTGTAAAATATGTCTGTTAGTTAGAGATACATGGGAAAAGAAACAAACATAATTTTGTATGTCTCCTGTCCCCCCTCAGCCACCTTTTATCTAAAGAGCCCCAACACTGTAACCTTTCCTCCTAAGAGAGCTGCTTTTCCCAGCTATCATGTTGGTTGCTTTCTTCTGCACCTTTTCTAGTTCCAGTATATCCTTTTTGAGGTGGGGCGACCAGAACTGTACTTACGTGCAGCCTTACAACTCATCCTCTGTTTACTGTGGTATGTTCTTCAGAAAAGGAAACAGAAACTACAGGATGTGGAGAGAAAACAAAGAGGCCAGCTAGCAGTTTGGTGAGTGGCTCACTGCCTGACAAAATGATTCAGCCACATGGTTTGGCAAATATTTATGAATAATGAGGCCGTCCATGGAAATCGGGAATGGCGCATGACAAGCCACCAGCTGGAAGGGGGCAATGCAGTTCACTTGAAATATGCCTGGTAACAAACAGCTGTTTCAAATTGGCCCTCAGAAAGCACCCAAAGCCCAGCAAAACAGTGACAGGCTCTTCTTTCTTTCTTTGTTTATTTTTCTCTGCACAGCACAGAAGAACTACAGTGCAGGCATCCATTTTTATTTCAGGCTGAACTGTTCGTGTTGATTTTTTTTTTTGGCATGTTGAAGTGATTTTGTGACTGATCTGATCCATGTCTAGGTTATGACTCACCACACCCTGGAAAACACTGGTAAGGAGAGAGATTTCACCCAGTTAATAATAGTTATTATAGTTATTATGTCAATCAATCAGCTGTCTGTCTGTCACAGCCTGGAGTTTTCTTATGAAAACAGGAACAGAATGCCTGGCTGTTGAGCCAGCCAGCAATCCCTTAACAAGATACAGCCTGTGCTATTCTTGATACACCTGGTACATTGATTGATTGACTGTTTAATTGATGCTGTCCTTGTTTGGCGTACATGACACTCTGGCACCACCACCTAAGGTGCTCGACTATTTCTATTTTACTGCAGTGGTTCCTAAACTGTGAGTCTGGACCCACCAGTGGGTTGCAATGCAAACCAATTTCAGGTGGGTCCCAAAGCACCCATATTGAAAATGTGGGAAAATGGGATGCTGGAAAGGGGGAGGGTATGTGGTTGTTTTGTTTGTGTCAAGGTTGTAAATAGGCTTTTTTCCCCTTTTCTTTCTGAGGGCACAATCCTAACATGGAGTTAGATGGGTACAGTTAAGCCAGCAAAGTTCGGCTGACACAAGGGATACTGTGAAGTATGTTTGGACCACTCTTGGAGTCTGAGAGGCCAGCACACAGACATGCACCATCCTCCCTGACTTCAAGTGTGGTCGAAATGCGCTTTATGGTGTCCCTTGTGCCAGCCGAACTTTGCTGGCCTAACTGTGCCAGCCTAACTTCAGGTTAGGATTGTGCCCTCAGGGACTGCCCTCAGAGTATGCCCAGCAAGACCACACAGAAGATGTCTCCAGTGGTGTCATCTAAATGATTTAAGAACAGGTACTCACTTTTGATTGGCACGTGTCGGGACCCGCCCACCGGAAGTGACATCATAAGCCAGAAGTGATGTCGTGGCAGGAAGTGACATGAAAAAAGCCCTTTTTGAGGCCTCAGATGATTTTAAACTGACCCAACAGTTGCAACAGTATTCCACAGCACCCCCAGAACATGTTAAGAAGGCCTGGCATCATGTTAAAGTGACCCAACAGTTCCAAAACCCCAGAGCAGCTCATTTTTCAGTGGCAAGGCAAGGCTCCGCTCGCTGCTTGCCTGGCTCTGAGAACGTGCAGGCAACTCAAACGTGCAGGAAATTCAAATGTTGCAGGGGGCGGAGTCAACGAGTGGGTGGGACCAGCCATAATCCTAGAAACCATTACTCGCGGGCCCCCGCGGACCCCCTGCATGACATCACTGGATGTCTCTCCTGCAGACTATACTTTGGGCCTTAGACTAGGTTTTAGCAGATGATCAAATGACAGGGGGTCTAGTGTTCATTAGGCAAATTAAGAGTGTCTCTCTCCATTTCAAAAAAACTCAGAATTTTTTCACCTGCTGCATGCAGAGACCAGGTCTCATAGGTCAATCTCTGAAGTTCAAACTATTTAGGGCTTTGTATGAGTCTTAAAAAGTTATCTTCCTGATTTGTGCTTGAAAGGTTGTTGAAAGCCAACGCTGACTCTGGGGCATATCAGCCAGGGCAGGTTGACTGATTACAATTTGCAACCTATCTCTAGTCAATCACTGTACTGTTCCCCAAAGAGGAAGGGTAGCTATTTTTAGAGGCATGTGTGAAAACAAATGTCAACAGTCACAAACAGAGATTAAGCTATTTAAGGGCAGAACATGAGAGCTGTATGGTCGGTCCCCACACCCAGCAAATCAGCCCGTTGCGGTTGACATTCAACCTTTCTCTGGAAATGATTTACTACTTTATGGAGTATCTATACTATGGCTTCCCCTTGAAAACACATGCTGGCCTTTGGCGAAAACTGCACAATGGTGGAAATTTCCATTTAGTCCAATAACTTGACGTAAGCACACACAATGCCCCACAGATACAGGAAATGGGGTTCCATTGCCCACCACGTGCAGATGCAACTTTCCATGGCATAGGTCACTGAACTATATCCACATATTCAGAGTTTCAGCATATAATACCCATAGAGCGCAATCCTAACCTGGAATTAGGCCGGCACAGTTAGGCCAGCAAAGTTTGGCTGGTGCAAGGGACACCGTAAAGTATGTTTGGACCACTCTCTGAGTCAGAGAGCCAACACACAGACATGCACCCAGTGGCGTCTCTACAGGGAGGGCAGAACTCTAAGTGTTGCAAGGAGCCTTACCCTGTCATGTAAATCCCTCCTCTCCCTTACTGCTGTAGCCAGTAAGCAACGCCAAGATGTTGCTGTTCCCTGTGAGGATTGGCTAAAACGGTGCAGGAGAGGAGTGATTTCCACTGCAAGGTAAGGCTTCTTGCAAAACTTAGAGCTCTGCCCTCCCTGTAGAGACGCCACTGCATGCACCATCCTCCCTGACTCCGAAAGTAGTCCAAGCGCGCTTTACGGTGGCCCTTGCACTGGTCAAACTTTGCTGGCCTAATTGTGGATTCCTGGAACAATGAAAACAATATCATAGATATTGTTTGTTATATCCCTAGCAGTAGGGACTGTATTTCTAGCAAGATACAACTGGGCAAGAGGCACTAACTGGGCAAGAGGCACTTTTTCAAGTGGTGTCCTCTTATATTTAGCAGGGGGAGAGCAATTGTCCCTCTTCACCCCAGCACAGTGTCTTTCTTGAGGCTGTTGCTGGTGGTGTTCTCCATTCTTTTGTGAGCCCTTTTGGGACATGGAGCCATTTAACTTTAATGTTATTATTTGCCTGAAACCGCTTTGTGAACTTTGTGTTGGAAAGCGGTATATAAATACTAGTGATTGATTGATTGATTGATTGATTGATTGATTGATTGATTGATTGATTGAT
>JAJKFI010000002.1:49731263-49757281 GCA_029204185.1 Lerista edwardsae | reverse complement strand
GATTGATTGATTGATTGATTGATTGATTGATTGATTGATTGATTGATACACTTAGGGCAGTGGTTCTCAAACCTTTTAGCACTGGGGTCCACTTCTGAGAATGACAAACTGTCAGGACCCACCAGAAGTGATGTCATTAACCTGGAAGTGATGTCATGGCTGGAAGTGGCATCATCAAGCAGGAGCATTTTTAAAACTCCCCAAATGACAAAATCGAATCAAATTCAAGTAAATTCAAAGTTTGCAATAAGTATACGTTTTAAAAAATTATTTAGAATAAAAAAGAACCCATTGGTCCTTTCAGGAAGAAAGGCGGGATAGATATACTGAAAATAAATAAATAAATAAATAAATAAATAAATAACCCCCCTAACCCCCAAAGCAGTTGCTAATCTGTTAAAAAAAAAAAGCCCATAAACATCCCAAAGTCTGCAAACCTATCCACACTTTCGTGGGAGTAAGCCCCATTGATTATCATTGTTAAATTGTTCCTTACAGATCTGTTAAAAATACAGATCTGTAACATTTCTCCAAATGCTTACCATAGTACCATCAAATCTGATATATTAAAAATAAAATGCACATTGAAGTGAATGGGGGCCCGAAACTGGCTCTTCATCCACCTTGTGGGTCCTGCCCCATAGCTTGAGGAACACTGATTTAGGGGATTAATTTTGTTTTGTTTGCTCTTTTCACTCCACGTCACCCTACAAACATAGCTAGTTTCACTCTCCCTTGGTTATTTGTGTGGTGTGCTCTGGAGGAGCTTCCGGGCTCTCTTTACTGGGAGTTACTGATCGTTGCATCTGTTGGTCAAGCTTTTCCTTTGTGATGAAATTAGGTACAGTAATGCCCAGCAGGTGGAGCTGGGATGCTATTGTATTGCAGACCTATGTATGTGGGGGAGAAAGTGGTCTGCACGGGTCCTTCCTGATGGTCAGTCTGTTCCTTCACTATTGGGTTAATTTGTAGGTAAAAGTGCTGAGTCACACTTCATTAGTTTGCAGCTCTTAAGGAAACCTCCCTTGCCTTATCATGTCAGATGTTCTGGGCATTATGCCAAGATCATGTGCCTGGGTGAAGCAAACTCTCAGGGGATTGCATCTGAAACTCCCCCCCCCACACACACACACAAAGCTGTATAAAAGAGGTTTGAGATGCCATTTGTTATGCATCAGGTCAGCTGCAGATGGGTCACATGCAAACTTTTGCATACAATTGCCACCTTCTACTGGGGGTATCCTTATGGGCACATAAGGATACCCCCAGTAGAAGGTGGCAATTGTATTTGGAGGGATGTAAGAATGCTGTTGGGGACGTGGTGGCGCAGTGGGTTAAACTGCTGCTGCTGGGCTTTCTGACCGGAAGGTTGGGAGTTCAAGCAGCGATGGGATCTGCAAATGGAGAAGGGGAACGCTGGGTGGGACTTACGCGGGACGTCCACGTGATTGGCTGCCTGTCCGCAGCATTCCACGGCTGCCCTGGCCTCGGGGGGCTGCCCCTGGTTGGCGCGCCCCACCGCTGCTTGCCCAGGCACCCGGCGTGCCCCCCACCCATCCTCCGTGGCGAGCAGGAGCCCCCCCGAGGCCAGGGCAGCTGCGGAACGCTGCGGATGGGCTGCCAATCATGTGTAAGTCCCGCCTAAGTCCCGCCCAGCGTTCCCCTTCTCCATTTGCAGATCCCATCGCTGAGTTCAAGACTGTGTGATGGAGTGAGCAACCATTGCTTGTCCCAGCTCCTGTCAACCTAGCAGTTCAAAAGCACCTAAAAATGCGAGTAGATAAATAGGGACCACTTCGGTGGGAAGGTAAAACGGTGTTCCGTGCGCTACAGCGTAGAGTCACGCCGGCCACATGACTACGGAAGCTTGTCCTCGGACAAAACACTGGCTCTACAGGCTTAGAAACGGAGATGAGCACCGCCCCCTACAGTTGGTCACGACTAGACCATTCGGTCGTGGGGAAACCTTTACCTTAAGAATGCTGTACTACGTTGTGTCTAAGGGAATTGTTGCTCGTGCAAGGCAGTAAATCCCAGCTTCTGTCTACCCTCCACTGGTCTATTCCTTGTCTCTGTTTCTGAAAAAAACCCAAAAACCTTTGCCCTCCTGGCAATACACCTAACTCAAGTTTGATGTGGAAAGTGCAAACAAAGCAAAATAAATTCCCTGAATGCCTCTAGCTAGGATTAAAGTCCCTGTCACTAGCGACTTACATGGCCCAATCCTATGGGCTTGCTGCATCACTAGAATTCACATTCCGGCAGTGAAGCACACTTTTACGTCAGTTGCAGATGTGACACATCATAAAGTGCAGCCTGGCCATTGCCACAAACAGAGAGCACTGGAGGCCAGGTGACGGTGACATGCGCAAGGGGTGGGCAATGGGCAGGACAGGGTTGGAAGTGGGTGGAACAGGGTAAGGACTGGGGTGTGTCCTGGGTGGGAAGGGAACAGATACCCATCAGCAGAGGTTTGCCCCTGGACAAGAGACCAAATGGACCTCCTGGACTGCCCGGCTCCCACAGGATGCAGTGCATGCTTCCAGGACCCAACTGTATGTGCGTGTGATAAGATTGGGCAGACATTGTCTGAGAAACCACGGCACTTGCATTTAGGGCCCAGTCCTAACCTGGAGTTTGGCCAGCACAGCTAAACCATCAAAGTTTGGCCGGCACAAGGGACACCGTAAAGTATGTTTGGACCACTCTCGGAGTCAGAGAGGCTGGCACACACAGAGAGGCTGGCCATCCTCCCTGACTCCAAGCGTGGTCCAAATGCGCTTTGTGGTGGCCCTTGTGCTGGCCAAACTTTGATGGCCTACCTGTGCCAGCCTAACTCCAGGTCAGGATTGCTCCCTTAGAGAGTAAGAGTTTTTCCTTCTGCAAATGAACACTCAGTATCACAGCAGAGCTGGCAGAAACACACACACACAAGCATCTTTGTGTTTGAACATAAGTAACTTACAGCCCAATCCTATGCATGTCTATTTAGACGCTAGAGGCATTATTGCCAATGGGATTGCCTAGGATTGGAGCCTTAGCTTACTGATGGGAGGAGTGGAGCCCACTTGGCCTCTCCATTCCATCCCCTCTACTAGATAGACAGATTTGGGTGCCTGGTTGAAGGCACTTATACACTCCAGACAGGGATAAGGACCCTGAATACACAAAAGCACATTGCTAGCTGATAGTGGCATTTCAAACAGCAGGCCAAAGGCTGCTGCAGAACATGTCTGAGGGCCCAATCCTGTGGGCTTTAGTGTGGGCTGCATGAGCATACCATCTGCGCTAGTCAGTGATGTCATCTGGTAATGAAGAACGGGAACACTGGGCGGGACTTATGCGTGATTGGCTGCCCATCTGTTCCATTCCGTGGCTGCCCTGGCCTCAGCGGGGCGCCTGCTCGCCGGGGGGGATGGGTGGGGGGCGCGCCGGGTGCCTGGGCGAGCAGCGGTGGGACGCGCCAACCGGGGGCTGCCCCCCCCGAGGCCAGGGGAGCCGCGGAACGGAACAGACGGGCTGCCAATCACACGTAAGTCCCGCCCAGAGTTCCCGTTCTTCATTACCAGATGATATCACTGGCGCTAGTGTCACGAAAGGTGCCATAAAGCACCTCCAGCACCAGCGGTAAGCCATTACTGTCAGCAGTGGGCAACTGATGGGCCAATGCCAGCCCTATACTGCCCGGAGGCAGCACTGCAAACCAGTGGGCGGTGAGTCCGACGTTGTGGTCTTTTTGGATGGAGCAGGAGGGCATTCCTGGGTGGGCAAGGGGCGGAGCGGGGTGGGAATGGCAGTGAGCTTCACCAGCCCATTCCCCTGTCTGCGCCCTTACCATAGGAAAAGGGTACAAATGTCCCCTTCTCCTGCAGAGCCTCTTGTGGTTGCCTGGCTGCCGCAGGATACAGCTGTAGCTGCCTGGCTACCATTGCTCGCTTGGGCGGCCAGACAACTCAGGATTGGGCTGTAAACAGATTTTTTAATGGCTGAGTTAACACAGAGTTCCTGGAGTGGCTAGATGTGTCCAAAAATAAGGAAAAATTGGCCAAAAATATGGGACAAATAGGGCATTCATCACACAGCTGGCCTCCTTTGTGGTGCTGTACGTGCTTATGTTTAAGAACATAAGAAGAGCCCAGCTGGATCAGGCCAAGGAACATCTCGTCCAGCTTCCTGTATCTCACGGTGGCCCACCAGATGCCTCAGGGAGCACACAAGACAACGAGATGCCTGCATCCTGCTGCCTCTCCCTAGCACCTGGCATGTGGTGGCCTACATCTAAAACCAGGAGGTTGCACATACCCATCACTGTCTGTAGCGTGCAATGGTCGTTTCCTCCATGACTCTGTCCGGGTCCCCTTTTAAAGGCACATAGTAAAGGGGCTGAGAATAAAACGGCCAATATTATTATGCCATCGTTGTACAAATCAATGGTAAGGCCACATCTGGAGTATTGTGTACAGTTCTGGTCGTCACATCTCAAAAAAGACATTGTGGAACTACAGAAGTTGCAGAAAAAGAGCAACCAAAATGATTTCTGGTCTGGGCCACCTACCTTACGAGGATAGGCTACAGCATTTGGGGTTCTTCCGTTTAGAAAAGAGGTGCCTAAGAGGGGACATGACATACAAAATTATGCATGGGATGGATAGAGTGGATAGATTTAATGTTTCATCTAACAAATAATATGATATATGCATACCCCTGGGTTCAATACATTGGTATTACATGTTATTAATATGTTCTATGACTATGTTAATAATATACTGTATTATAATTAATTTACAATTCATGTAGTTTATGCAAACTCTCTAGCAAAGGATAGAGTTCTCTGACCCAGCTTTCCCTCCACTCACAACCTTTTAAACACAGCAGAAAATGCAACTGCAACTAATTGAAAGCTGCAATCCTATACATACTGACCTGAGAGTAAGCCCCATTGAACTCGGTGAGAGTTACTTCTGAGTAAACACATTTGGGGGTTGCATTACAATTCTGCTATGTAGGCTTTAAAAAAAAATCTGATGCTTGTCCTTTTTCTGTCTTCAGATAGATATACCCATGTATATAGTTCTGGGCTACGCATTTGGTCCTGATTCTGATTAGAAATGAGTCCCGTCCAGGTAACCAAGATGTTCTGTTTTTGTAGCTTGGCTTTTATTTGGACTTGATCAGTTAGATTCCGCTTCCCAAGGAATTTGCTTGGGTCTTTTTCTTTTTGCTTGTTATTTTGAATTAGTGCTATGACAATGGGGAACTCCTGGAAACCAGCAATGAAAGTTTCACAACAACCACAGGTTCTGCAAAATTGACCAAAAGGGAAGGTCAGAAACGGAAATAACCAACCAGGAATAACCAACTTCAAGTTTTGTTTTCTTGGCTAGAGACTGAGGGCGCAAGCCCTTTTTGCACCCTTGGGCCAATGCTAACTGCTTGCGTTGGCCCAAGGTCACTAGCGCCCAAGCAAGGGCAGGAGACATACTGGCTTAGATCAGAGGTTCCCAAATTGGAGTGATGGCTCCTCGGGGTGCTGTGGAAACCAGCCAGGGGAGCTACAGAATCCTGCCAAAAAAATCTGTTGTTCTATACAATAAATAAGGGACGTGGTGGCGCTGCAGGTTAAACCGCTGAGCTGAGCTTGTTGGCCAGAAGGTTGGCAGTTCGAGACCACGCAACGGAGTGAGCTCCTGTTGCTTGTCCCAGCTCCTGCCAACCCAGCAGTTTGAAAGCACCTAAAAATGCAAGTAGATAAATAGGGACCACTTTGGTGGGAAGGTAATGGTGTTCCGTGCGCTACGGCATAGAGTCATGCCGGCCACATGACCACGGAAGCTTGTCCTCGGACAAACGCCAGCTCTACAGGCTTAGAAACAGAGATGAGCACCGCCCCCTACAGTCGGTCACGACTAGACCATTCGGTCGTAGGGGAAACCTTTACCTTTATACAATAAATGGGAGCAGTTTTCAAACTCTCTAGGAAAGTTTGACTCACTGTAAGTGCTTGCGGGGAGGAGAGCCAGCAGCAACGCTATCCCCAGGATTGCACTGCTGCCTGGAACGCCAGAGACTTCAATCTCACAGTGGCCCACCAGATGCCTCCACGGGGCTCCCCAAGCCTCAGAAAATGTTTAAAAAAAGATTGCAATGCACTTCCATGTTTTGACCATGAAACCGGAAGTGCATCCGCAGGACTCCCTGCACCCCTAGGAGGCCAAAGCTTCGACAGATGGTCAAAGCCCTTGGCCCCCAAGGCAGCACTGTGATCCTGGGGATCCTGCTTCCTTCTCTCCTTCTCTCCTCCCCGCCACTTAAAGGGCCAGGGCCAGAGGTTCTGGCTGGGGCATTGTGATGCCCCAGTTTGAAAACCTGTGATCTGTGGGATTGTAGCCAGTGGTGGGATTCAGGGGGTTCGCCCAGTGATGTCATCCGGGCGCTCCAGGAACTGGAATGCCCAGAAGATTGGCAGCCCTCCGCCCCTATGGCGGAGGCCAGCCATGCCTCCCTGCGCCTCCCTGCGCCTCGAATCGCTCCATTTCAGAGCAATTCGGACACGTGGGAGGGAGGGCAGGCCCAGGAGCAGGTCGCTCGTCCTCAGGAGAGGTGGCGCGGCCTGGGCCCATCTACAGAACTAGCGGAATGGTGTACCGGGCCGTTCCGCTAGGATGACGCTGCTGGGTTCGCCCAGGTTCTATAGAACCGGTTGTTAAATGGCTGGGCCCCGCCCACTCGCTTACCTCGGCTGGCTTTGGGTTTTTTTTTTTTTTGGCTCCGGCTATGATGTCATAGAACCGGTTATTAATTCATTTGAATCCCACCACTGATTGTAGCCCTAATGAGGAGCCACAGCCAATGGCCCAGTAGGTCAAGGGAGCCACCAGTTGTAAACATTCGGAAACGGCTGGCTTAGATCCCAAGGTGCACTTTTAGCGGAAAGCCTCTTCTGTTCATGGAAGACCTGCTTCTCACTTAGCAGAAGAGTGCGCCGCACGACCAGTAACCCCAGTTCCAGAGAAGTCCTTCCATTTATGTAAACTCTGGCGCAAGGTCTTTTTGTGGATCTTTAACGAGAATTATATGTGATATAGCTTGTGTCGTCCTTATTCATCACTGTTTCTTCTACCTACCACACAGAGGCATACCGAGGCTTTTACATGCTCCAGGCACAGTGCATGACATCATGATGTCACACATTGTGACATCATGACATCACAAAGTGAGTGGAGAACAGGGGCTCCTGCAGCAGCCCAAATGGTGTGTTCCCCTTGCTCTCTGCCCTCCCCTGCAACTGGTAGCCGCATCCCCCCCCTGCATCCCCTCACAGCATCTTTTATATGACTCTGCTACCACAGGCTCTGAAACACTGTGGAGCTGCAAGATGAGACATCTTCCACAAGGGCTTGCATGCATCAGAACTGAGAGAATATCTCTAAGGGTTAAAATCTATACACACTTTTCCTGGGAGCAATCCCCACGGAACACACAGGACTTGCCGCTGAGTAGACATGCCTAGCATGATGCTGTAATGCATTTCCTCCTTTTGCTCCTAGTTCTTGGGCTCCAAGCCAGCTTTCCATCTGTTCTGCAACAAGCAATTCTCAAAACAGTAATTACAAATGAACAAATGCTCAAGACTGCATATAGTCACTTGCCAGACATATTTTGAAAGAAAAACGCGATGTTTGGAATCCCATGAGGGTCTTCATTCCATGGGTTCCTCCAGCCCTGAACTAAGGTGGGTCAGATAAGCAGCATCCCCACTACTGTTTAAGAATTTTGGGGAAAAGACAAGGGGAAAAAGACAAGAGGGAAGGAACGAGAGGAGGAAAAAGAAGGAGAGGGGCAAAAGAGGAATAAAGTAATAGGAGGAACGAAGTAATAGGGCAGGAGGTGTGAACTAATGATTGAGTTGCTGATACTGTCTGTGCCTGAAGCTAAGCAGGAGAATCTGTGGTCTGTTTTTGGATGGGAGACAGAATGCCAGCCTGGGACAAGCTGCAGTACCTGTTGCAGCAGAACAGAGTCGCTCTGGAGCTGTTGAGCCAGTGTGGGAATGTGTGAGAAGACCAGCCAGCAAAGAATGGAGTACAACCTTGAGGACCTGTCCAGGCTGGACTTACGACTGCCTGCTGAGGCTTGATGGCATGTAGCCAAAGAAGAGAACCACACTGTGAAGGCCACATTTGAGACTGAGGATTAAGTGAATCACAGAATACTGTATATTTGTCACACACACACACACACTGAAAAATGGTGGCTTAGACTAGCCTGCCCATGTAAGTCGTCTTGGGCATTTGCTTTGGCATGGGAAAGGTGGGATAGAAATTCTTCAAATAAATACATAAAAAGAATTTTTAAGCAGGTTCTGTGTTGCAGACTGGAGTGAAAATGCTTGGTTGGTTGTGCTGAATTGCTACCAAATTCTGGGGCTTATCGAACAAGTGCATTTATTTTGATTGTCACAGTACTGCGGGACTGACTTGGGAACGGGATCATATCATTTGACTAAAGCCTTCTGAACGTTGACATTTGACATCCGTGAACACTGTGGCAGGGAGAGATGCTTTGAGAACAAAAATGTAGGAATTGGTCACATCTAAGGTATGGGATTTGCAGTGCACACTGTGAGAAGTAAATAATAGAAAATGTGTTTCATGCGAATGCAAACAGTTCCTGGATGAGTGCCTCACTAGTCCAAACTCTGAAAAGGTTGACGGCGACTGTTCTCCGAATGTGGCGCACAACTGTTATGTGAATATGTATGAATTCTGCCTCTTTGCTGGCAAGACATGGAATGCTTTTCATTTGTCCACATCATGTTCAGAAGGTCAACTCCTGGTTATAGGTTAGCATTATAACCGAGGCATGCAGTGTTGATAGAATTCAACCTTTCAAAAAATCATCCACCCATTTTTTCCGCAGCCAATTAAAGGCTACTTAGCTGACCCAGGCATAGGACAATGGTGATCTCATATGTCAAGAAAACCGAATGCACTTGTTATTAATGATTTCCCCCCCTAGGTCTATCTAGCCCTAGGGAGTTTGCAGAAAATATCAAGAAGGAAGAACATCGGAACATGACAGGAAACAATGTGTCCCCTCTTGCAGCAACCCTTCAACTTACCAGCCGAAAGGAAAATCTATCCTAGGACTGAAAGACCATTTTTCATGACAGGGAGATAAACAGAAACAAATCACAGGACCTATTTTAGGAACTGAGAAATGAGGGGAAAATGTTCTGGGCCATCTAGTTCACTGCCCTGCCAATGCACAAAGGTTCTTCTGAGAATTTTTTCCATGGACTTTTTCCTAGCCAGTTTTAAATCAAGCAAGCTTATGATGTTTCCATCACTCTGCTAGCCTGGGGAGAACATTACACGGAGATTACATGAGGACATTTCTCCCACCTTGTCTGCCCAAACTTTCCTTTACAAAAGGTTTCCTTCTCGTCTTGGATATCTCTCTTTCTTTTGGGGGTTTTCCACGTACAAAAAGGTACATGATGACCTTGAAATATCATGTTACCAAAGAAAATCAAATATTCATGGTGCGCATGTTATTTCCAACAGTGGTGGTTTTCAAATGTTTTAGACCGCAATCCATTTTTTAAAATGGCAGTCATGTCAAGACCCACTGAAAATGATGTCATTAACCTGAAAGTGATGTCACAGCCAGAAGGGACATCTCAAGCAGCAATTGTGACATAATCAAATGATATTCCTGGAATGCAAATTGGTATTCTTGGACTGCAGCAATTGCACAACCATGAAACATCCTTGACAGAAAGCAAGATGAGGACAAAATATTACGTCAAAGCACTGAATTAAAAACAAAATTTTAAAAACCCTCACTTGAAAATTCAAACTTTTAACATACACATAAGGAATACAGCAAGAGTAAGGTCTATCACATCAAAGATGGTTGCTTCTAGCTTTCCACAACTTGCCTGACATCCAGTGGCATTTCTACAGGGATGGCAAAGCTCTAAGTTTTGCAAGAAGCCTTACCTTGCAGTTAGTGGAAATCACTCCTCTCCTGCACCGTTGTAGCCAATCCTCACAGGGAACAGCAACATCTTGGCGTTGCTTACTGGCTACATCAGCAAGGGAGAGGAGGGATTTACATGACAGGGTAAGGCTTCTTGCAAAACTTAGAGCTTTGCCATCCCTGTAGAAACGCCTCTGCTGACATCACGT
The DNA here is from genome assembly GCA_029204185.1 of Lerista edwardsae. Classification (NCBI taxonomy): domain Eukaryota; kingdom Metazoa; phylum Chordata; class Lepidosauria; order Squamata; family Scincidae; genus Lerista; species Lerista edwardsae. The sequence continues at coordinate 49,747,088 of JAJKFI010000002.1, read as the reverse complement.
TGTGACCCATCAAGTGGGCCCTGGCCCATAGTTTGAGAAACATTATTCTACAGTGTTGTAGAGTTTGCTTAGCTGGCAATGTCTAATCTCACCAAGGAAAGAAAACCAAGCTGTGAGAAATGAGTAAGACCCTAGATCAGTGACGGGATCTGGGAATGAGGAAGCGGAACTCTGGGCGGGACTTAACGTGTGATTGGCTGCCCGTCTGTTCCATTCCGCAGCTGCCCTGGCCTCAGCGGGGTGGCTGCTCACCAAGGGGGACAGGTGGGGGGTGCGCCGGGTGCCTGGGCAAGCAGCGGTGGGGCGCGCCAACCCATCACTGCCCTGGATGGATTTTGGCCTCTCTCATTTGACATGGCAATCTGTACAGGGTCTATCTCCTACATCTTTCCCATCCAGTCTCAATGGGATGGCAAGGCAACTAGTCACCATTTTGAAGGCTCCCTTATGTTAAAAGTTCCCTGCAAAGAGAAATCCAGCACCTGGTTAGACCCAAGCCTGGCTCAGGACTTTCTGGAGCCCAAGGCAGTGTGTCCAATGCTGCTCCCGCTTCCCTGACGACATGCCACTCTCTGTTCCTCCGCTTCTCTAGGGGCACTCCACTACTCTTCGGCAGCCCAATCCTGAGCTGCGTGGCTCCCATGGGCACAGCAGGAGCCAAATGGCAACCAAATGGCTACTGCTCCATCCAGCAGCAGCCAGGAAGCTGCTAGAGTTTCCTTGGGGGGAAGGTTTGTCTCCTTCCCCTTGGGGAAGCCCCACCAGAGGCGTACCAGGGCGAAACCGCACCCATGGCATGCAACGTCATGATGTCGTGATGTCATGACGTTGCGGGGTGTGGCTTCAAGCCCCGCCTCTTTGTTTTGCCCGAACAGAGGCCAAGGGAAGCCGCGCGCCTCTCAAGCGGCTTCCCCTGGCTGCCGGTCGGGCACTTTAAAGTGCTCGCGTGGCGTCCAGGAGAAGGGAAGACTCTGGAGTGCCTCCCGGCTCAGGGGGCGCAGCGGTAGCTTCCCTGCCCTAGCTGCGGGTGGTGCTCACGCGGTGGCCAGGAGGGAAGACACCGGCGCACCTCCTGGGGGCACAGATTTGCGGGTGGGGGTGCCATGCCAACGGCACCCCCCACCCGCCCCGGGCCCCCCCTTGCCATACCTTAGAAACGCCTCTGAGCCCCACCTCCTGCAATGGGGCTTCTCGACTTTCCGCCAGCTATTTTGCTGGTGGAAAATTGAGCAGCCCCATGTCGGACTGCCCGGGTGAGGTGAGGGAGGTCACCGCCGGTGCAAGCCCACACCTGCCCCACTCAGTTCCTCTCTCCCACCCCGCCTGGAATTGGCACAACACTGATGAGGGGTAAATTTATCTCTTGCTGGCGTCGCTTTACCAACTCCGGGTGCGCGGGACTGGTGCTAGATCAATGCGGGGGGTAAAACCTGTAGTAGACACGTTTGTCACACCAGCGCAGGCGGTACGCACATGCTGCCCACACTGACGGCCCAGGATTGAGCCCCTGCTCTCCTCCCCGTTTCTGTTTCACTTCCTGCTTCCTTGTCAATCCACAAGCCATGAAACATGAGGAGAATCAGCGGAGATGAGAAGTTGGGGTGGGGGATGGGCATCCCCTGCCAGCCTGCTGCTTACGCGACCCGGCAGTCTGAAGTAAAGGAACCTCAGTTGGCCTCATGGGTGGGCTGACCCTGATTAGGCCAAATTAGTTTGTGCTCAGTTGTGCTAGTTTTGCATCTGCAGGAAAAAAGGGGGGACCTGAGGGGGGGGCATGATTGAGACATACAAAATAATGCACGGAAGGGATAGAGTCGATAGAGGGATGTTCGTTTCCCGCTCTCAAAACACCAGAACCAGGGGGCATCCGCTAAAGCTGAGGGTTGGGAGAGTTAGAACAGATAAAAGGAAGTACTTTTTTTTACCCAGCAGGTAGTTAATCTGTGGAACTCTTTGCCACAGGAGTTGGTGATGGCATCTGGTCTTGATGCCTTTAAGAGGGGATTGGACGGATTTCTGGAAGAAAAGTCCATCGTGGCCTATAGGCAATGATGGATTGTGCAACCTCCTTACATTAGTAGTAGGCTACTTCAGAGTACCAGGTGCAAGGGAGTGGCAACAGGATCCAAGCAACTTGTTGTCTCATGCTTCCAGCGGTGTTATGCTGCTGGAACGCTGGGCGGGACATCCGGGTGATCGACAGCCCACCCGTCGCATTCCGGAGCGTTACGCCGTATGCGTAACCAATTACGCCGCTTGCGTACATTACACAAACGGCGTAACGCTCCGGAACGCGACGGGCGGGCTGTTGATCACCCGGATGTCCCGCCCAGCGTTCCGGCAGCATAACCGCTGCATGCCTCCCTGGGGCACCTGGTGGGCCACTGTAAGATACAGGAAGCTGGACTAGATGGGCCTTTGGCCTGATCCAGCAGGGCTCTTCTTATGTTCTTATGTTCTTAAGTTTAAAAAAAAACTCTGGCTTTCTAAAATGGGGTCTTCCACCTACAGTCTGAAGTGGTGCAGTCCATTCTTTGGCCTCATCCTGCAGTGTAATGTTGTGGCTAGTGTGGGTCTAGGACTGGAGGAGGCCCAGGGCCCAATGTCCCACTAGCCATAAAACTCACAAGGCAACCTTGAGCCAATCGCTCTCTTTCAGCCCGACCTACTCCATAGGAGTGTTGGGGGGAAATGCTGAATGTGGAAACAATTTGTGCCACCCTGAGTTCCTTTACTTCAGAATGCCAGGTGCAAGGGAGTGGCAACAGGATGCAGGCATCTTGTTGTCTCATGCGCTCCCTGAGGCACCTGGTGGGTCACTGTGAGATACAGGAAGCTGGACTAGATGGGCCTTTGGCCTGATCCAGCAGGGTTCTTCTTATGTTCTTATGAGAACTGCAAGCTATACTTGTACAATAACTAGATAAAATGAGTTGATGAGGCCCAAATCTTTGGTTTTTCCCTACTATTGTTAATGTTTCCTTCTTAGAGGTGGGTTCATGAGCACCAATCTCACCAAGACCATCGGATGGGCACTCCAGAAAAGAATGACACATGTAATCTTTCTGAACAGAAGATCTCCAGCTTTCCTGAGCCTGTGGTAAAAGCTGTTCCATTAATTTGGGCCAGCTCCCAGGAGTGTATTAACACGGTCTTTCAGACAGCCATCCATTGAGCTTTGTTTTCAGAAGAGCCCCCAGATTTCTTCCTTTTCTGTGTCTTAAAATGTATTAAAACATTCTCCCCTGATAAGCTTGGCACTTGGAGGACAAACAAGCTCCACTGGCCCTCCTGTGCCCCCCCCCCCCAGGGAAGGTCAGGGGTCCTTTCATGGACAAGCACCAGCCACCCACAGAGCTGTTTAGAATAGGCCAGCTCACCAACACTTAATCGAGGCAGGTTCCCTTTTGTTCCCGAAACAGCCCCTTGCCCTTTGGCCTCCGGACTGTCTTACAATAGGCTTTTTCACAGGACCTGTCTGTGAAACAGGGCTGTTTGGGTCATTCCCTCATCCCATTGCTATTTGCAGAGCTGTTCTGCTGCTTCTTCCCATTAATGTTTATATCGTCACATCTTTTAAATAACAGAAGTGGAAGCATCACACCTACCTCTCTTTTAGACCCAAACTAACCAGGTGGTTTTGTTGACCTGATGGAGTTTTTAGTGTTTCGCACTTGATTGCTTTATGGCTAATTTTAATATTAAAATTGGAATATTGTATTGGAATATTGTTTGCTGCTCTTCCTAGCCATTCACTAGAGAGCAGTGTATGCACTGTTAATAGCATGTGAACGAAGAGATAAAATGGCAGGGCCATTATCATCCGTACCTCTGCCCTGTTTACTTTAGCAGTACAGGCATGCCCTGGAATCCACTGGGGTTCCGTTCTGGACTCCCCTACCCCTGCCCTGTGGATATCGGAAACTGTGGATACTGGGGACACCTTTTTAAAGGAGAACATCAGCAGTTTTGCTGCAACAAGGTAAAAAAAGAGATTTATTTAATGTTCTTTTAATAGGGATCCCAGTATCCATGGTATCCGTGGATAACTGAAACAGTGGATATCAAATCAGTGGATATTGGGGAATTGTGGCTATATCAGTGGATACTGATATATCAGTGGATACTGTACAATGAGACTACAGGAGAGGCACATGGAGGAAGACTAAGCATGCGCAGCTGTTTACACGCACGCGCGTGTGCGCGCACACACACACACACACAAAGGTGCTAAGGGCCAGCAGGCAGAATCCTGGTCCTCCTCAGTGCAGCCAATGTACAAGTGGGAGGAGGACTGTAAGAATAGGGTTTGCATCACAAAAAGTTCCTGAATGAACATTCATATGTGTGAAGCTTAAATTGTCTTGCGTAGTGCCCATATCTGTAATCTATATGTATGTATGTATGTATGTATGTATGTATGTATGTGTGTGTGTGTGTGTGTGTGTGCGTGCGTGCGTGCGTGCGTGCGTGTGTGTGTGTGTGTGTGTGTGTGTGTTCCGCATAGGCTCTGGAACGCCTGGAGCGATGTGCCCCAAACTTGATACGCGTATGCCTTATGGTCTGGTGACAAATACTGCGGGGGTAAGACCACCCCTAGCACCCCTAGGGGTGGGGGTGCGCAGGGGGTGCCATGTAAAACTAATCAAAAATGGCCAACATTAGTGTTGAATCCATAGTTTTTAGGGTCACCGAGATGAACGGTGACACTTCCGATGCCGTGTAAGTCCACGTTCAGCCCCCATCGGCATGGGGGGAGAGAAAGGGTGAACAATAAAATGACCACATTAGTGTCAAATCCATAGTTTTCGGGGTCGCTAAGCTGGAATGCCTGGATCGATTTACACCAAACTTGGTACACATATGACTTACACTCTGGAAAGAAATACTGTGGGGGTAAGACACCCCTAGCACCCCTAGGGGTGGGGGTGGGAAGGGGGTGATGTCAAAATAATCGAAAACGGCCGATATTAGTGTTGAATCCATAGTTTTCAGGGTCACTGAGATGAACAGTGACACTTCTGATGCCGTTTAAGTCCACATTTGACCCCCATCGGCATGGGAGGGTGAGAAGGGGTGAAAAATAAAATGTCCAAAATGACCGACCTTAGTGTCAAATCCATAGTTTTCGGGGTCGCTAAGCTGATTGGTGACAGTCCCAATGACATTTAAGCCCAAGTTTAGTCAAATTGAACTCTGTAGAGCCTTCTGGAAATTTTTAGAAATCATTATGCCCCGGTCTTGGACTCCAATCAAATACTTGCCATGTTACCAGGCGTAGTCACTGAATACAAGTCTATCGATATCGTAGTAAATGCCTATGAGGTCGTCAATTTCCCATCAGACTTCCTAAACTCACTTGATCTGGCTGGATTGCCACCACATCGTCTTTTACTTAAAGTGGGATCTCCAATTATTTTACTACGGAACCTCGACCCGCCAAAACTTTGCAACGGCACAAGGCACAAGAAGATGCTGGGTACTGTAATTGAAGCAACTATCTTAACAAGAAAGGGAGAGGGTGAAACTGTTTTTTTCCTACGGATACCACTCATCCCGACGGATCTCCCTTTTAACTTCAAGAGATTGCAATTTCCAGTGAGACTTGCATTCTCGATCACTATCAACAAGTCACAGGGGCAGTCTATTAAGTACTGCGGAGTGGATTTGAGATTGCCATGTTTCTCCCACGAACAACCTTATGTTGCCTGCTCAAGGGTGGGTTCACCCAAGAATTTATGTATTCTTGCTCCTGGAGGTGAAACTAAAAATGTTTATAATCAAGTTCTGAGTTAAATTAATATTATAGTGAATTTGTAAAAGATTTCACTTTATAATTTTTCTACTGTACTTATACTTTTAATTTCCTGTAGATAAAATTACTTCAATTTTACACTATAGATAGAATTCATTCCTTTTCCTGCCTAATAGAAGCTTGGGATAAATAAATACCCGGGCAACGCCGAGTAAGGACAAGCTAGTGTGGATATAAACGACACTAGCTAGAATAGACCTTAATTTTTGGAAATAACTCCTGCTTCTGTCCTTGACAGTATCAACACATTCAGAGCACAGTCTTTTACCTGCGTTGCGCTGGCACTATGCTCTTGCGCCGGTCCAGTTGCATTGGCATTACGCTCTTGCGCTATGCTCTTGCGCCAGTCCATGTCGTCAAGCACATCAGCATTGGCGGTATGGTGCTGGGCCGGCGCAAGCAACAGTGCCGATGCTTGGGCACCAACACAACCATCAGCAGCACTGCGCTGTTTGAGCATCGGTGGCGCTTGGTCAGCGCAGGGCCTCCACGAGGGCGTTCCAGAGGCATGCCAGGGGCGTAACTAGGCCATACAGTGGACAGCGATGGGGGTGGCGACGCAGGACGGACACAGTGCCAAATCCTAAAGTCTGTCCCCGGCCCGGGCTGCCCCGATTCAGGCCACTCCTATGCACGTTGACCTGCGCTTCCAAAACAGCAGGTGCAGATCCGAGCAGGCCCATAGGGATGACTGGGGCTTATGCAGGTGTAAGGGGAAAACCTTCCCTTGTCCTGCACGTTGCTGCTGCCGCCTCCTAATGAGCTTTAGGATACAGCCCTGCTATGTCGGCCTTACTATGTCAGCCTTACTTAGGATTGGGCTGTCACACAAATAGCATGTGAGACTTGCAAAGGAATTTTTGTTGGCAATTTTCTTCTATGATCTCTTGCGTACGAGTTGTTGCATCAGTCCTAAGGACTGGTGTGACACTTCTTTGCAGGAATAGCCATCATCTTGTGGCTCAGCAGCAGCAATGCCCTGTGGCTTGCCACTGGCAGTGCGCCCATCCTTGCTAGCCTGCTCCTCCACTGCAAACCGTTAACTGTCTCTGGTTGGAGGACGTAGTGCACACAAGAGGTATAAAGCAGCCACTATTTCATGAATCCATCTCTATCATTAATTCCACAGAGGTGTCCGCAATCCTAGTCTGGTGCATCAGCACTCCACTGGAAACATTCACAGCCCACTGCCCAAGGAAAAATGGCCAGGCAAAGCAAGAGGACTTGGACCTTTGCCAGTGCAATCTTCACTGCATACCTCAGCTGAGCTAAGTGCCAAGATAAGAACATAAGAACATAAGAAAAGCCTTGCTGGATCAGGCCAAGGGCCCATCTAGTCCAGCTTCCTGTATCTCAGAGTAGCCCACCAGATGCTTCAGGGACCAAACAAGGCAACCAGATCTTACTGCCACTCCTTTGCAGCTGTCATTCTGAGGTAAACTGAGGTAAAAATGAGGTAAATAAAACTGAATTTGCTATCCTGTCTGTGGGGAGGGAGCTATAACAACTTGCAATCCAATCTGGGCCTTAAGAACATAGGGACAGCCCTGCTGGATCAGGGCAAAGGCCCACCCAGTCTCCTGTATCTCACAGCGGCCCACCAAGTGCCTGAGGGAGCATGCAAGACAATCAGATACTTGTATCTCACTCCCACTCCCCTGCATCTGGCATTCTGAGGTAGCCTATTACCCTGGCATCACCCCCAAGGAAGACACCAGACTGCGGTTGGGGTTTAACTTTATTAAACACTATAAATCATGAACCCTACTGAAGACCCGTCCCTCCGTTCCCAGTCTGTGGTAGGCAAAAAAACTGCCATCCATGGCCAATTCGGATAACAGAAAAAAATTCCTATCTGGCCATACTGCCAAGATGTCATGTTATAGCTGTATGTATTTACCATGTTCCTTGAGTATTTTAGCAGGCTGCATCAGGGCTTCCAGGACATCCCTGAATTCCATAAAAGCCAGTCGCTTCTTTTTCCTTTGCCTCTTCTGCAAAATCCACGTTGTCATCTCATCTGCACACAACAGTTTCCCTGAGCAGCCCTTCCTGTTCTCCTCGTGGCCACTGCAGGTACTCTCCCTCCCATGTTCCCTGAATTGTACTCTCTGTATTGTTGCCAAGATACTTTTGAGAGAGAGAGAGAGAGAGAGAGAGAGAGAGAGAGAGAGAGAGAGAGAGCCCACAGTGGCTCCAGCTTGCTGCCTGCTCCGGTGTCTTGGGGATTTGCCTGGGCTTTGGTGGGCCTATTTGATGTCAAGTCAGCTGAGCGTCTGCATATTTGCAGGGGCTGCAGCCTTTGTATCAAGCAAGGTGCAAATGTTGCCATGCGCATTTTTAATGGGCTGCTAAGTCCAGCAAGCGTGTCACCAAAACCTGAGAGCCCCTTGAAATCATTGAAAGGCAAGGACATGGTACAGCAGCTGTCAGGCTGTATTTTCAGTTGTCCTGAAGGGCTGATTGATAGACAAGCACATGAGACTACCCTCCCCCCCCAAATATCTCTCTCTCTCTCTCTCTCTCTCTCTCTCTCTCACACACACACACACACACACACACACACGGGCAGTGTTATTCAAACTGCGAGTCAGGACCCACTTGGTGGGTTGCAACCAAGAAGGTTGAATGACTGGAGAAGCCCTGACGTCACATTCTTGAAGCCCTGGACTGAACAATATGGCTGACTCAGATCAGTGCCGCAAACGATGAGGATTGCCGCCGGAGGGGCTCTCTCGCTCGCACGGCGCGTGTGTAAAAGTTAATTTCAACGTCTTTAAGCATGCCTGCGTGTTCTGCATACGGGTGTGCAAATCGCTGGACGAAAAATGGGATTTAATTTCCGCGGAAAGATTCATGTATTCACATTACATCGGCTCAATAAAACGACCGGTAATATTTTCGAAATTCTGAACATTAACAGACATTTTTTTAATGGGGCATGGCCATTTTATTTCTGCTTGTGTAGATTTCAAAAAATAAGTTTGTCAAAACCAAGGTCAAAACAGTGCAATCTGAGTTTAAATAGACAGCATTTCGTCCGGTATGTTCAGTAATATAATTACGCGGAATTAAACCTTGGAATTGCATATTAACTCATAATACGGTTACCAGTAATGTTTCTCCATGATCACACGTTGTTATTTTCGTGAGTTTTTACTTCAGGAGTAAACGATTCAGTCCTAAACATCACGCGCAAAGCAATCTGAAATGCTTGGAATGAGCAATGTTTTGCACTTATCAACATGGCCGCTAAGCCCGCCCCCTAGCTTCAATTCTTCCCTATTCATTGTTAAGGGAGGGCCGGGGGTTGGTTGCAACCTAATGTCAGGTGGGTTGCGGAAATCTGGGAGCAGCCATCTTGGAAACTGCAGACCTTACTCTTGTTTTATTCCTTTTTTGTGAGTGTCAACAGTTTGAATTTTCAAGTGAGGGTTTTTCTGCTAATTTTATTTTCAGTTCAGTGCTTTTATGTCATATTTTGTTCTCATCTTGCTTTCTGTCAGGGATGTTTCATGGTTGTACAATTGCCACAGTCCAAGAATGTCAGTTTGCATTTCAGGAGTGTCATTTTTTTTTACGTTACAATGGCAGCATTTCCTGCTTGATGGTGTCACTTCCTGCTACAACATCACTTCCAGGTTAATGACATCACTCCGGTGGGCCCCGACACAAGTGCCATTCTAAAAAAATGGGTCCTGGTCTAAAAAGTTTGAATACTTTCAAGGCAACATTTCAGAATATGGAAGAAAGAGGGATTGGGAATTTTTGTAGAGCAAATAGCACACTCAAGAGCCTGATTCAGATCAGGACCATGGCAGGGGTGAGATTAAAGCCCCCCACCCCACAACCCCACTACAGTCCCCTGTGTGCTATTATTTACTGAAGAAGAAAAAAACAAGCAGTCCTGGGTCAATGATATAAATAAAGGCACCCAGATTGGTTATATGGGTTGAATACCAATACCTCTTTTGTTTTACAAAGTAGCCTCTCATGTAAAACTCTGGCTTCTGTCATTGTCACCATGGGGAAACGTTGGTCGGCTGGCCTCGCCATTCCAGCCCAGTACAGGATTGTGCCCTGAGAGTGATCCAAACATACTTTACGTTGTCCCTTGTGCTGGTCAAATTTTACAGTGTTACAGTGCCAGCCAGTGTAATAAAAATGTTGTAAGGCACTTCTGTCACCTGTGGTAAGGACACCTGAAAGTCCAACAAGGGCCTCCTTGATCCTGCTCCCACTACATCATGGGTGCCGTTCCGAGGAGACCCATTGCCGACCTCAGAACTTTCCTTGGATTAAGGGAACAAATGTTCCCTTCCCCCGAGGAGGCTCCAGCAGGTGGTTTGGCCCAGTGATGTCATGCACCCACTACGCACCACTACGCGAGTACCGGTTTCTAGAAGTTGAGCTGGCCTAAATCATTATTTGTTTGGCATTTGGACAAGTGCCAATCAAAAGTGAGTACCGGTTTCTAAATCATTTGGATGACACCACTGGTTTGGCCCCACACAATACAGTGGTGGACTTTTTGGCACCGCTGTTCCTTGCGGTTGGACCTTAGGATTGGGCCCCCCAAAGGCTCTGTTCCATCTTCTACCACCATCTGGAGTGCAGCTGGCAGGAATAGGGAACCCGGCCCTCTCACTGCAGTGCCCAAGCTCTAAAACACCCTCTCTTGGGAAGCCTGTCTTCCCTTGACCTTACAGAAACTGGGGAAATCCACTCCATTTAGTCAGGGCCAAATTCTCCTGGTTTGGCATTTCATCTGGTTGGTTGTATCTTGTGCTGTGTTGGCAGTTTGTGTGTGATTTATTTTATTCGGTGTTGTTTTATTGTCTTTTTCATTAGGGTTCTATGATACTCTGAGGACTCCTTAGATTAAAAAAACCCATAGCATAAACATTTTCATATAAATGCAATAAAGACCACGAGACTCTTTGTTTCTCATCAGCACTACTCAGCTTCCAGCCCCCTGGCTCAATAAGACGCCCTACAGGTTATTGGCCCCTGTGCGACATATGAAATGGCTTATGAGTTGTGCTATAGTTGTAGCACAATTTTAGGCATGTTTAGCCAGCCTCATGTTCAGTGAGGCTTCCTCTTGGTATATGGAAAGGCATGCCCTGATACCTGCTAAGGTTCTGTTTCAGACTCCACTGTGGATACCTGAAACCGTGGATACTGGGGCGCCTTTTTAAAGATAGAGGAACATCAGTGGTTTTGCTGCAACAAGGTAAAAAAAAGAGATTTGTCTAATGTTCCCCTATCTTTTTAATAGTGATTGGCTGCCCGCCAATCAACTTCCGCATGATTGGCTGCCCGCCCATCCCGTTCCACGGCTGCCCTGGTCTCGGGGTGTGTGTGTGTGCCTGCTCGCCGGAGGAGATGGGTGGGGGGCGCGCTGGAGCCTGGGTGAGCAGCGGCGGGGCACGCAAACCAGGGGCAGCCCCCCTCCCAAGGCCAGGGCAGCCACGGAATGAAACGGGCGGGCTGCCAATCACACGGAAGTCCCGCCCAAGTCCCGCCCAGCATTCCTGTTCCTTGTTTGTAGATGACACCACTGGTCCATGGTACCTGTAGATATATCAAACTGTGGATACCGAATCAGTGGATACTGGGATATGCCTGTATGTTTAGGATTGCAGCTGTAATATTAGAAGCAGCAACATGTTCTGCAAGCCTTTTTGGTTAACGCAGCCCCCCTCCCCTGTGTGAAGGAAAACAGTTTTTCCTTCGGAGGGCTTTGGCTGAAGAGCCCCTGAGAACATAAGAAACAGCTGCGGAAACAAAAGTACAAAAGTAAACACAAGGGCCCTTCTTCTCCAGGGATCCTCCACTCCACCGTGCCAAACAAACCGCATGCCAAGGAATGCCCAAGTAGAATTTGAGATCCAGTAGGAGCTGTTCCCGTCTGTTGTAACGCTGCTGATATTGTTTGGTAATGACTACTCAGGGACTCTCCAGCCAATTGAGATGGCACTGTTCTTTCAGAGCAATATCATCAATATGTACACCACTGACCTTAGCGACAGTAATGGATCCTTCAGAACGGTGTTGCGTGGAGAACACAGTGTTAGAAACACAAGCTCAACTCCCTGGTTAGAAGTATGGGGGCTAGGAGGCCGTTGGCTTCCTGTATTGTCTAGGCACAATTTTCACAATTTTTTGGTCCACCCTGTTGTAATGAAAGGAAATGATACAAAATGTCCACTGTGACTGGGACATTGCCAGAGGGAGGTGTATGTACTGTTGCTTTCATGTGCCATCAAAGTAGCCCTCTGGGCAGTGGTGGAATCTACCTGCGCTAACAACCGGAATGCAGGAAGTAGCTACCGGGACCGACTGCAGTGGGCGGAGCCAGCCCTTCACGGAACAACCGGAACGGTGTTCCAGAGCGTCCTGGCTACATGACATCACTGCCTCTGGGGTTTTTAAATGGGGCTGTTCTCAGAGATACTGGAAGCTGGGAATAAGTGGAAAGTACACATTATGAGCAAGCAATGGAAGTTGTTTTGGAGCAGGTGTTCTCGGATGGATTGTGATTATTACATTTTGATCACACCTCCAAAGAACGCAGGGCGGAATCTACCTTCTTCTCACAACAATCCTGTGAGGTAGGTTAGGCTGAGAGAGGGGAGGGAGATCTTCCCAGTCTTCCTGCAACCATCTAACCACTGCACAACGCTCTGAGGGTAAAATGTCCCTCAGAGTGAGGGCGCAATCCTAACCTGGAGTTAGGCCAGCACAGTTAGGCCAGAAATGTTTGGCCAGCACAAGGGCCACCCTAAAACGCGTTCGGACCACTCAGAGTCAGGGAGGATGGTGCACATCTGTGTGCTGGCCTCTCTGACTCTGAGAGTGGTCCAAACAAACTTCACGGCGTCCCTTGTGCTGACCAAACTTTGCTGGCCTAAGTGTGCCAGCCTAACTCCAGGTTAGGATTGCACTTTGAGGTAGCCACAAATAGCAATGCGACATGCAAACAAGCATTTTGTCCATCCTCTTCAAAGCCACTTACTCCAAATTGCCCTGTGTGTTGCTTCAGTATCAGAGTAATGTACCTGCGGCATAAAAACAGGTTGATTTGTTCTCAAGTTGAGATGCAGTCAAAAGGCCTACAATCTAATTCGGCTTTTAAAATTACTGTAACAATACCACCTGAAACAATTTAACGTGGAGTGGTCCATTAGACCACCAGGGCTGCTGCTTTCTGGGGCTTGTGACCCAGGAGCATTGTTCTTTGTGTCTAGGGCAAATTCTAGGACAAGTAATAATAACTGCATATGTTAGCAGGGTAATGTGTCCCTTTCAAAAATCAGTAATATAGTTGTGTGCGACTTATACAGCAGCTGAGTTTCACCTCAAAGCCCAATCAGTGATGTCATGCAGGGGGTACGCGGGGGTACGCAAGTACCGGTTTCTAGGATTACAGTTGGCCCCGCCCATTCGCCCACCCACTCATTTAGGTGCAACATTTGAATTTCCTGCACGTTTGAGTTGCCTGCACGATCTCAGAGGCAGGCAGGCAGGCAGACAGGCAGCGAGTGGAGCCTTGCCTTGCCTTGCCTTGCCACTGAAAAATGAGCTGCTCTGGGGTTTTGGAACTGTTGGGTCATTTTAACATGATGCCAGGCTTCCTTAATGTGTTCTGGGGGTGCTGTGGAATACTGTTGCAACTATTGGGTCAGTTTAAAATTGTCTGAGGCCTCAAAAAGGGCTTTTTTCATGTCACTTCTTGCCACGACATCACTGCCGGCTTATGATGTCACTTCCGGTGGGCGGGTCCCGACATGTGCCAATCAAAAGTGAGTACCTGTTGTTAAATCATTTAGATGACACCACTGAGCCCAATCCTAACTTGCAGTGGAATAGGAAGGCTGAGCAGCCAGCCAGCTTCAACTCCAGCGTGGGGTTGGGGCTGCATGTGGCGCAACTCAGAATAAGGGGAATTTATGGCCCAATCCAAGTGGCCTTATCACCGGTAATATGTGTGTAAGGTAAAGGTTTCCCCACGATGAATGGTCTAGTCGTGACCGACCGTAGGGGGCGGTGCTCATCTCCGTTTCTAAGCCGGTGTTTGTCCTAGGACAAGCTTCCGTGGTCATATGGCCAGCACGATTATACGCCGTAGCGCACGGAACTCCGTTACCTTCCCACCGAAGTGGTCCCTATTTATCTACTTGCATTTTTAGGTGCTTTCGAACTGCTAGGTTGGCAGGAGCTGGGACAAGCAACAGGTGCTCACTCCATTACGCGCTCTCGAACTGCCAACCTTCTGGTCAACAAGCTCACAGCTCAATGGTTTAACCCGCTGCGCCACCACATCCCATGTCCCAAAAGTGTCGGGCAAGAGGCACTTTTCACGTGGTGTTCCTCTTATATTTAGCAAGGGGAGAGTAATTGTCCCTCTTCACCCCTGCGCAGTGTCTTTTCTAGTGGCTGCTGCTGGTGGTGTTCTGCATTTTTGTAAGATTGTGAGCCCTTTGGGACAGGGAGCCATTTAACTTTATTATTACTATTTGCCTGTAAACCGCTTTGTGAACTTTGTGTTGAAAAGCGGTATATAAATAGTATTTGAATGAATTTGAATGAATGAATGTGCTGTAAAGCCTGTTCATGACACCATGCAAGGAGGGAGCACTGGCATAGGGCTAGTGCTAGAGAGCACCCAGCCTTAGTGCTGCTTAGTGCCAGCAGCTCAGGCAACCAGTGTTATTGGGGTGGGGAAAGAGGCAGGGAGAGGATGGAACTGGGAAGAGGGAGGGGAGGATCAGGCCCACGCGGGAGTTGGAACCCAGCAGTGGTTCCACAATGGCCTTGGGCTGGGCAGCCTAACATGGGGTCGCTTGATTCTCCACCAGCAAAATAGCCAGCGGAGGCTTGAGGAGTCCCCATACAGGGGTTGGAGCTTTCCCTGAGGAGACCCTGGCGGTAGTGGTGGTATGCTGCTGCTTCTACAGGAACCAGGCAGCTCAGGATTGAGCTGCCCTTTCCGTGACCCTGTGTTGTACCACAGCAGGCCCAATATGGCTACTCAGAGCGGTGCCAGCAAAATTGCTGACACAACTCCAAGCGGCCTGTGTAAGGCCAACTAGGCCTGGGATGGGGGTTAAAAAGGTAAAGGTTTCCCCACGACCGGATGGTCTAGTCGTGACCGACTGTAGGGGGTGGGGCTCGTCTTCGTTTCAAAGCCTGTAGAGCCGGCATTTCCGAGAGCCGACACAAGCTTCCGTGGTCATGTGGCCGGCATGACTATACGCCGTAGCGCACAGAACGCCGTTACCTTCCCACTGAAGTGGTCCCTATTTATCTCCTTGCATTTAGGAGCTTTCGAACTGCTAGGTTGGCAGGAGCTGGGACAAGCAACAGGAGCTCACTCTGTCATGCAGTCTTGAACTCTCAACCTTCCGGTTGGAAAGCCCAGCAGCAGCGAATTAACCCGCTGCGCCACCACGTCCCTGGGAGGGGGATGGGGATGGGCGTTAGGATCCAGCTTAAGTGCTGGAGGCAGGTTCCACCTCCCTCCCTGGGTTGGCCTACTCCCGGCGCCCTCCCAACCTCGATCTGCCCTCCTGCCACCCTCCCTCCATCCTTTCCAGGCTGAACTCAGCAGGCACAAATGTACCTGCCTAGGAGGACAGCGTGAATCAGCCTCTGCAGGGCAGCGCGTATTTTGCACCAGCCCAGCCAATTCCCAAGTACTGGACCGGTACAAGGGACTTGTGCTGGCTGAAGAGTGCTGTAGGATTGCGCTCTTAGAGGCAGTTGGTTTAGAGTCCAAGCCCATGCATGTCTCCTTAGAAGTAAGTCCCATTATAGTCAGCGAAGTATACTCCCAGGTAGGTGTAGATAGGATTGTAGGCTTAGTTCTCTCTCTCTCTCTCTCTCTCTCTCTCTCTCTCTCTCTCTCTCTCTCTCTGGGTGTGTGTGTGTGTGTGTGTGTGTGTGTGTGTGAGAGAGAGAGAGAGAGAGAGAGAGAGAGAGAGAGAGAGAGAGAGAGAGAGAGA
>JAJKFI010000002.1:49707168-49731253 GCA_029204185.1 Lerista edwardsae | reverse complement strand
AGAGAGAGAGAGAGAGAGAGAGAGAGAGAGAGAGAGAGAGAGAGAGACTCTTAGGAAATGTTTAAAATATTTTTGCTTAACTCTAGTTACTAGGAGAAAGATTACCTGGCTCGCAAGACAAGACAGCTTCTTTTTCATTCTCTTAAGGCCTAGCAAATTGTTTCGACTAATCCTTGCTAGTCTCAAAAATAAATACAACATGCACTGCTAACGGGGTTGCCACCTTTGGGCCGTAGTGAGGGAGCTGCAGTCAGAAAACAGCAGCTGGGCACATACCAAATAAACCATGAAGCTTTTCCTAACATGAAGATGTACGGTTGGGTTCATTGTTATGCGGAACAAAAGAGGATTTTGGCAGAGCAGCTTTTATTTTCCCTGTAATGGTATGATGAGAAGCTATGACTTCTAGATATTGTAACTGAATATGAAATACACGTTTACGTATTTTCATTAGGAAGGTGAGAAATTTGTTAAGAATGTGTACTTTTATTCATTCTCTCCCATTTGCTCTCTAACCTCCTTGCTAAATTGTTAGAAGGAAATGATGTGATATTCAAAATTCCTGGTGCCTTCTTAAAATCTCCAGAATTGCCTTTAGTACTTGTCTGCAGTAGCATAGCTAAGAGTCAGAGAGGCCATGGAGCCATTCCAGGTACTGGCATAGCTAATGAAGGTGTAGCCCCGTGCAGAGGGCAAAATGATGCCCCAGAAGTGATGTCACAACAGGAAGTGACATCACAGTTGCATTTTCATTTTCTTGGGTTTTTTGGCCACAACGTTTGATAGAATGAAGATATTGTATTTTGATTTATTTTATTGCATTCTGCATGAAATTCCATACCAAATGATATATGACAAAAAAAAATGTGATTTTAACAAACCACAATATTTACAGTTGCATTATCATTTTTTGACCATAACGTTTAATAGAGCATAAGAAGAGCCCCACAGGATCAAGCCAAAGGCCCATCTAGTCTAGCTTTCTGCATTTCGCAGTGGCCCACCAGATGCCTCAGGGAATACACGAGACAACTAGATAGTGCATCTTGTTGCCATTCCCCTGCATCCGGCACTCTGAGGTAGCCTACCTCTAAAGTAAGGAGGTTGCACTAACCATCATGGCTTGTAGCCTGTGATGAACTTTTCCTCCAGCAAATCTGTCCAGTCCCCTTTTAAAGGCACCTAGGCCAGATGCCATCACCACCTCCTGTGGCAAGGAGTTCCACAGGTTAATGACCCGCTGGGTAAAAAAGTATTTCCTTTCATCTGTTCTCACTCTCCCAACACTCAATTTTAGTGGAGACCCCCTGGTTCTGGCATTGTGAGACAGGAAAAAGAACCTCCCTCTATCCACTTTATCCATCCCATGCATAATATTGTATGCCTCCATCAAGTCCCCCCTCAGGCGTCTTTATTACACTCCAGTTTTTTTCATTGCATTCTGCATTAAATTTGGCATCAAATGGTATATAACAGGATGGTATTATTCACACATACCAAGGTTTTCACAATTTTGGCCACTAGTGTCAAGCTCAGTTACACCCCCCCCCCTTAAGTCTTGTTGCCTGTTGCAATGGCGCCCCCCCTGCACTTCTTTAACTATGCCCAATTCCAGGCAGCTACAGCAAAATGGAGGAGATGCTCTGTTTTGCTCGAGCTGCCCGGAATGGTTTTGAAGAGGGGGGAAGGGGCTGCTTGCGCAGTGCATTGCTGTGACCCCCCTCTAGCTATGCTACTGCTTGTCTGGAAATTGATGCTGATTCCGGGAGATTCCAGAACTATCCTGGGGTGGTGGTGGCTAACAACCCTAGTACAACCCCAACCTCTTTCTCCGATTGAATCCTTAACTGCAATCCCCAGTGGTAACTGGGCAAGAGTTTTTCCAAGTGGTGTTCCTCCCGTGTTTAGCAGGGGGAGAGTCAATGTCCCTCTTCACCCCTGCGTAGTGTCTTGTCTAGTGGCTGTTGCTCGTGGGGTTCTGCATTTTTTTTAGATAGTGAACCGTTTTGGGACAGGGAGCCATTTAACTTTATTATTATTTACTTGTAAACCACGTTATGTTGAAAAGTGGTATATACATATTGTAGATTGCTATTCTTTTCCTGTTTATTCTTGCCTTAGTTTCCCCCCCTTCTTCTGTTTTCTTCGTTGTTTCATTTTAGATTTGTAAGCCCCTCAAGGCAGGGACCCATTATTTGGAACTCAGCAAAGCGCCATACACTTTGATGTGACTATATACTCAGCACCACCACCACAGCTTTTCTCCAGGGCAGAACATGATGCATTGTAAGGAGAACTTGGTGGTGTCTTGGCCAGATTCTACTACTGACGTCGTGGCTGAACAAAGTGTTACTGGTTGGAACAGTTAAATATTGTCTGATTTGCACCCCTGGGTTATAAGCAGTGGTGTCATTCAAATGATTTAGGAACAGGAATTCACTTTTGATTGACACTTGTCGGGAACCCGGAACCAGCCATGGAGCCCATTAGGATCCGGAATGCCCGTTCTGGTCCGTTCCCCCTGAATGACATCACTGGTTATAAGCATCAGATTTGCCCTGTTCATTCTTCCACAAATGCTTCTCTTTTGCACTATCAATTCTCTCTTCAAAAGGGAGAGTTCTGGAATGATGCACAAAATATTTGAGCATCTGCATAAGGAACATGCTGGGTTGTCACGGTACTGCAAGTCAACAAGCCCCCAATCCACATCCTATTTGTCTTCAAATGGCCACAGGTGCCAAAACCAGGCCTATGGAATTGGACAGGTGGGGACCTCTTTAAAAATCAGTCCTTTTATTTCACTCTGACTGTCATATCCAATCCTGCTTTTGAAATGTCCAAAAAAAAAAAAAAATTAGCAAGTTTTAGAAGACCTTTTTCAGTGTACCATTCACTGCAGCTGGCCTTTTAATTTTGCATATGTTCAATGTAATCAAATGCCTATTTACACAAAATCATTCTTCAACTTTTGCTGCAATTGAGACATTCAAAAGCTCTGAAATGTCTCCAGCTATAAACACTGATCCGGCCCCACACCTTGGTGCTTGGAATCAATATATTTTTTATTGCATTTGAAAGCAATAAACAAGACATTTTGACAAGCATCTGCTACCCACATTGCCCAGAAAAATGCAGACTGAACTGTGGCCTGCCTTGGCCTGCAGTCAACACAGACCTCCGTGTCTTTTCTTTGACATCTTTATGGCTCCATGATGTCACTGTCTTTTCAGACACAGCTCTTAGCAACTTGTCGCTTATTTGGAATGCTCAGACAGTTTAATGGCCTACGTAACGTTTAAAGCATTGTACAAAAGGAGTGCCTGCAGGTAACCAAGGAGAACCCAACAGATTGGCAGCTGTAGCATGACTTAGGGGGACAATGCCCTTTCTCTAATTCTCCAACAGGTGCTGGACTCTGACTCATACACCAAATATAAAAGCTGGATCGACTTTTGAGAAAGGATTGTAGTACGCTGGCAGAAGTCATTTAAATGTAAACAAACAAAATAAGCTGGGATTGACTCGGGGACTGTCTTGCATGCAAAGCATGTTCAACAACTGAGCTATGGCCACTCCCAGGCAAAATATGTGCTTTGGATGTTAAAGGCTTTCTTTAAGGTGATATCTGGGATATTCCCTGGGTTGATGAGAGCTCAATTCCTATGTCCAAAAAAATCACATAGGAAGGGGTAATAAGGGGCAGGAGGTGCGGTCTGGAGGTTGAGCTGCTGCCTGTCTGAAGAAAGCTAAGCAGGAATAACTCTTGCCTTGGATGGGAGACCGACGCTGAAGCTGACACGCAGTTGTAGGAGAACGGAGCAGGGAGGAGTTGCGGTGATAACCTGCTGTGAAAGGGCAAAGGAGTCCCTGAAATAAGCTGGAGGTATGGTATGGAGGTCAGCTGCCAGGAATGAGTAACAGACTAGTTGATTTGTAGCTGCTCCTGCAGGAAGATTGGAAGGTAGGTGTGCTATGCAGCAAAAAGAATGATGACTACACAGTGAAGGAAAATAGCTGAAAATGAGTTTCTCATAGAACAGTGGTTCTTAAACTTTTTAGCACCGGGACCCACTTTTTAGAATGACATTCTATCCGAGACCCACCAGAAGTAATATCATGGCTGGAAGTGCCGTCACTGTGACGCCAGAGCCTGCTGCTTTCCTGAGAATGCAGCAATCAGTTGTGTTATTTCTCGGCCATTTTCCAATAGGAAAGTTAATCGAAAAGGGGAAAAAAGCCTATTAACAGCCACGCGCAAAACAACCACATAGCCCTCCCTTTTTCCAGCATCCCATCGTCCCATATTTTCAATATGGCTGCTCTAGGTGCTTTGCGACCCCATTGAAATTGGCTCATGACCCACTGGTGGGTCCCAACCCACAATTTGAGAACCTCTGTCGTAGAACAAATAATTGCAAAAATCCCATTTGCAAAAAATGGGTTTGGTGATAGTCTGCTTAAGTGAACTGCTTTGAGTCTGTAAGATGCTCAGGGCACAAGCCTGTGCTTGTCTACTCAGAAGTAAGTCCCATTGTCTTAAATAGGGCTTATTCTCAGGAAAGTGGGCATCGGATTGCAGCCTCACTCATTGCGAGAGACAGTATAGAATAGAATAGAATTTACTGTATAGGAAAACAGTATAGCAGTGTTTCTCAACCTGAGGCTCAAGACCCACTAGGTGGGTTGTGAGCCAATTTCAGGTGGGTCGTGTAGCACCTGGGGCAGCTGTCATTGAAAATATGGGAAGATGGGACTTGGAAAGCAGGAGGGCTATGTGGTTATTTTACTTGTGCCAAAGTTCTAAAGGTCTCTTTTTTTTTTGTGAAAACGTGGGGAATTGCACCTGTAACCTTGACAAACCACGTGCTTTATCACAACTGATCTACAGCTCCACTCCATGCTAGTGAAATGAGCTTTCCATCGCCATTGCTGCTCTTTCAACACAGATGCTACTGAAGTAATACAAAAAGCAATACCTGGAACAATGGGCACTATGGCATCTTACGTTGTGGGTGTCTTCTGTTGGAATATCCTCAGATGAAGGAAGAGATTTGTAGTGGCAGCCAGGAACATAGGACTGAAAAGCAAGCTGTGGCAGTTGCGTAGCCACAGGGGAAGACACAGCAAGTACTGCGGGCACCACAGTGCACTAGGTAAGCCCCCCCCCCACTTACCATCAAAGCCATTGGCAGTGCTGCCCGGAATGGCTGTGATGGGGTGAGCGGGAGGGGCTGCCGACATCTCATGTTGCAACACCAGCAATACTTAGTGTCCCCTATAGCAGCACTACTGTAACATGGTGCATTGACTTGGCAGGCAAACACTAATCAGGTTGATGAAAGTACATCTTAGTATTAACTCAGGTGGTGATGAACATACCTTGAGCCTGTTAAATAATGACGGTACACTTTCTTGCTGATGGTATAATCTGGGATTCCAGCACATTAAAGGATATGGTCAAGACCTAAAAGCAGGAATGGCACCTTTCCAAAAGGGAAAAAAAAAGGATTTTGAATGCACCTAAAGGTGTGTGTGTGTGTGTGTGTGTGTGTTTAGTAAAAACCCATGGAGATGTTACAAGACCATGCTCAAGTTCACATTGCGTGTGGATGACTGGAGGTGAGAGGCCATGACAAAAACAGAACCCCCGCAATCATACCAACTCAGAGCAGGAGTTTGTAGCCAACTTTGACCCGGTGTTTTTTTGTGTGAAACAATTTGTGTTAATAACACAGCACGCCATGATCTTCAGGCTGATGCAGTCCAGAACTAGGTGTCTTTTGGATAGGTTGTGCTGTATTACTAACCCTTAGGGGTCAAGAGTTTTGGGAGCCTATGAAAAACATTCTGTCCTGTGATAGGTACAGCGTGCTCACTAGTAATACTGGATTTTCAGTCTGAGACTTGTGTTACAGTCTGTCATTTTCCCATAAGGAATTTTTTTTTTTTAAGATCCTGGTGAAATATTTTTAACTCCTGATGCACCATGTTATATCAAATATCAAACCAATCTTTAATGGATGCCCACTTAGTTGACGTAAACAAATGCTCACAAAGCACAGTTAATATCAATGCTTATACACATCTATTTGAGCTGTTCCGATAATCAGGGCAATTTAGCTGTTGCCAGTGTACATCGCAGTGTAAAGAACTCTGTGTAACTCTGTGATAACAGAATCTTTGCTGCCGTGTGGGTACAACAAGATCCTCCTTTTATTCGCCGGGAACACAAGGTCATTTGTAAGCTGGCACTGTTTTAAATTCATGACAAATACTGGGTTCCAGATGGAAAGTTCTTCATGATGGAATGTTTGTCATCTACTTTGTGCTCAGTGGCGAGAAGGGTCTCTCTCTCTCTCTCTCTCAAGGGCCAGGCAAACATAATGGTCTGTTAAGGCTCATGTCCTGTCAGGAAGATTTTATTTGTCATTATCCAGGGAACAGTTCACAATGCAATATTGGGGCCTCAGATTTTCTGTTGCACAAATTATATCTTCAGCCTTGGGACTTTTACCCTCTTGCAGAGAGCTTGTTAAAAGACCCTGCTTAGAAGAACTATTAAAAATAATTTGGAAAGTGCTTCAGAGAATGATGGACACAACTGAAGAGTGAACATGGGAAAAAAAAACCCATTACTTTTTGCTACTGGTGTCTGCGCAACATAGTAGTTAGCTGCATATAGAAAATGGTATCATCTTTTGGAAGTAATCTGAACAAATCATAGCAAAACAGCAAGACTGGAAACTTTTATATATATTAGCAGGTATATAAAAGACTCTCTCTCTCTCTCTCTCTCTCTCTCTCTCTCTCTCTCTGTGTGTGTGTGTGTGTGTGTGTGTGTGTGGGTGGGTGGATCCAATCTCTGGCTAGGAGAGAAAATAATTCTGCTCTGAAACCCTGGCGAACTGCTGCCAATCAGCACCATCACCCTGAGAATGCAGCTTCCTTGGTTCCTAAGGCACGTATCTAAGGGATGCCATATGCTACTTAACTGTGGCAATGTCAGAGAGGGGATTTTTGTTAGGAAATGATGAAGAGTCAATGCTCCCGGCTCCCGCACCACAGTCCTAATCTAAATCATGACCTTGCAGATCGAGCACTGGCAAGAACGTGCAAGACCTTTCACTAGGAAATGAAGTGGTTAATGCCTCCTCTAGTTTGACCCTCTTTCTGCTTAAAGGGAGAACTCTAGCTCATTTCAGGAGTACAGAGGCTGTTAGAGGGAACCACCCTGCCAGGAGGGCTTTGTTCCACAGCACTGCGTGCACAAACAGTGATTGACAGGTGTTTATTCCTGAGAAACATCAACTGAAAATGTACATTTCTGGAACAGAGACATTTAGGGCTCAATCCTGAGCCGTTATTGCTGGCAGTACATATGGGCCACTGGCTAAAAGTCTGCAGAACCTGACTGCAAGAGCTTACGGCTAGTGCTCAGTGAGCGCCTGGCCCCAACGCAAGCGGACAGTGTTCCAGCAGTGCCAGCCGCTGGTGAGCCACTTTGGGGCGGGGGGAAGGGCAGAATTGGGAGGAGGGAGGGGAGGAGCGGGCTAGTGAGACGGGAGGACCCAGCAGTGGCTTCCACCCAGAGGCGTCATTCAGGCGGAACGGTCCGGTACTCCGTTCCGCTAGTTCCGCGGAGGTCCCGGGCCGCGCCGCTGCTTCGGAGGATGGGCGAGCTGCTGCTGGGCCCGCCCGCCCGCTATTGCGTCCGGAATCGCTCTAAAATGGAGCGATTCCGGCGCAGTGAGGCTTGGGGAGGCGTGGCAGCCCTCCGCCATAGGGGCGGAGGGCTGTCAATCATCCGAGCGTTCCGGTAGTTGGCGCACTCGGATGACATCACTGCTTCCACCGCAGGATCTTATTCCCTTGCTTTGCACAGGCAGCCCGACACGGGGCTGCTTAATTCACCACTGGCAACAGCAATGTGCTTGCTTGCTTACTCCTCCAATGCACTTGGTGGCAGCAGCCTCGGCGGAGAGCACATGGGTCTCTGTAATCATGTTCCCAATGACTCTCCTGGAGGGAGAGAAATCGCAAAGAGGACCAACAGATGCTTCTGCAAAACAGAGGATCTTGGGAATGGAAGAGGAACCCAGGCAGTTTTGATGGGCAATGAGGGATGCAGTGGCAGAGACAATGAGGACAATGAGCGCGCGCACACACACCCATATGCATACAGGGTGGCCACCTCTGGGCCTTTCTTGAGTGCCAGTCCAGTTTTGAGTGCCAGTCAGGACAAGGACTTCATTACTACCAGGTACACTGAACTACCTTACATTGGCCACAAGGAGGACACTTCTAATTTAGGTTGCAGGAGACTTTTGCTGAACATGTCTTACTTCTCAGTAAACTTTATAGAAGATGATTCTATAGTGCTCTGCAGTGCTAGAGCACATGCAGAAGGTCTCACATTCAACCCCTGGCATTTTCAGGTACAGCAAAGAAAAATTCTTGTCTGATACCCTGGAGAGCTGCTACCAGTTAATGTAGACACTACTAGAAGGAACCATGTTCTGAATCAGTGGCAGGCAGTTTTCTTTCGGATTCAATTTGCTATTGGAAAATGGCTGAGAAATAACCCAACTGATTGCTGCATTCTCAGGAAAGCAGCAGACTCTGGCATCACAATGACAGCACTTCTGGCCATGACGCCATTTCTGGTGGGTCCCAGACAGACTATCATTCTAAAGAGTGGGTCCTGGTGCTAAAAGGGTTGAGAACCACAGCCTAAGTTATAGTGAATTAAAATCACTTGCTCCAGCCTAGCTGCACAGTGGATCAGAGTAACATCTTTATATTTCTGGAACGGTAAATGTTATTCTCTTCCTGCTTGCCTTGGACATACGTATCGTTATGCTGAAGTGTGAAACTGGAAGGGCTGCAGCATTTTCTCAGTCTTCTCTGGGCCTGCCTCATTTTCAGTCCTTCACTGAATATGCTGGCCTTGATTCCAGCTTCTCTGCGCTGCAGTCCTCCAGCCCAGCACAATGGAATTAAATCGAGCCATTCCTGAGTCATCTGAGCATGAGATCATAAGCACCTGCTAGTGAAAGCTAGCCATGCCATCAAGCACAGCTGAGCACTGGACAAGACAGCACGACATAGTCGAGAGAACTTGTAAAAGTTTGACGAGGAGTGGGTGCGAATGTAGGATACGGTAGGAAATAGCTGTAAAGCAGACTGTGGAGGCATTGCTGGTTGAAATATAGGCAGACAAGTCGAAAAAGATTTTTTTTCCTGTGAGAGGAAGGAAGAGGAAGCTGGGAGGTGGATGAGTTGTTTTAAAGCTATTGCTCAGACCTTCACTTGGGGGGGGGCAATTCACACAAAAAACCTGACATCGAAAATGTGGATTGACTGGAACTGTACAACGTACAGGCGCAAGCATGAGCATGATCCATGCCAGTAGTGTAGCCAGAAGGGGGGGAATGATGCGTTAAGTACTACAGGTGCTGCAACGTGCCCTGTCAATGGCTCCTCTCACTCACTGTCAGAGCCATTCTGGGCAGTTACGGCAACGGGCAGGTGCTCGCCAAGTGAAACGGCACATGGTTGAAGCAATCACATAAAGAGTGTTATGTGATGAACTCTGCACAGATCCAGCCTCACTCACTCACTTTACAGGAGTTGGCTCTCAGCCTGGGAACAGCCTGAACTTCCAACGGTTAGTTGTGCAGGGCAACACGCCATTCCAACCCCGTGCTAAAGGTATGTTCTGGGTCTCAGTTATATTCTACGGTGAGAGTCAGTGACTAGTGGCTCTGGAATAGATCTGGTCGCTCAACATAGATACAAAAAAAAAAGTAGGCAGAGCAGTGGCTGGAGCGATGGGATTTCACCACTAGGCCACTCAGGGCGCAATCCAAGCCCTGGGATGGACCAGCGCAAGTCTCCTGCACGGGCCCAGGAGTGTTGCGAACATGCCATAAAGTGCATTTGTGACAACTCAGGAGGAGTCAGGTGTGCGTTGGCTTTCCCATGCCACGTCCTGGGCCAGCAAAGCCCAGGGAAGCCTGGTCTAGGGAGGCCAACATGATGGATTGAGGAGGGTGGGGAGAGGGAGGAAGGAAGGCAGAATGACGAAGGGGGAGGGCGGGTCCATGTGCGTCTGGCCCAGGGAGTGGAGTGCCAGGATCTGGCACTTAAGCCGGATCCTAACCTCTGTCCCAGGCGGTGCAGCCTCGCTCTGGGCTGCTTGGTTTTGCGCTGCTGATTCTGGCGGTGCAGATCCAAGTAGCCCCATTTGGGCTGCCGCCGTGTTACCTGGTTTGCCCTGGATTAGGACTGCGCTCTCAGGAGCAGAGGCTGGAACTCTGACTCCCAATGTCTGTTCATGTAGCCTTCCTCCCTCCTCTCTGCTGCACAAAGTCTCCATGTACAGTCTGAGATGGTACAGTCCAGACACAGGTTTAGGAACCCAGTGAGAACCAGGTCCAATTCACCCAAAAAATGACTGAGCAAAATTCATGATTGTATTGTAAAACATACACATCGGAGATTAAAAATGTACTTTGAGCTTAATTTGTTCAACCCTAGAAATGTGCTCACTGGCAAGACGTCATACTTCGTAAAACTTGTCCTCTAAGGCCCAACTTGAGCCTGTCTCAGGCCTACGCCCGACTCCAAAGCTGGGACTTGATAAGGAAGTCTCATCCTTGAATGTCACAGCTGACTCAGCTGTCTTCTTACGACTGCTGCTATCCTTCTCCTGGAGTCATCTAGAGAAGACGCCCTTCCACGTGGGGGCTGCAGTGCAGGTATGCCCAGGTTGCTACTGCTTTGGTACTTATTGCCGGCCAGGGCTTTCGTGGCTCTTGAAGTCCTGCAGAGTCCTGAGAACGTCGCTCCTCTCCCATAGTCTGGGCTTTTATGGCCATGATTGTTGATCGACACCGTGGAGGAGGTTAGGCTGCTCTGACTGAAAGAACGCTGTGACAACGGTAAGTTTCCACTGAGTCTTTTTAGCTCCACTACTTGTTCTCTGGCTTGAGTCAAAGCTTCAGTGAGCTCATAGCGTTCCTCACACTCCCTGCGCACCGTGTCCTGGAGGACAGCATTCTGCAAGCACAAAGATACACATATTTCATAAGGGAGAGAGAGAGAGAGAGAGAGAGAGAGAGAGAGAGAGAGAGAGAGAGAGAGAGAGAGAGAGAGAGAGAGAGAGAGAGAGAGAGAGCTTTCTTAACTTCTCAAACATAGAGGGCTTGGGAAACAAACTCCTTTGAAATACATCTTAAATTCAAAAGTAATTTGCTGCTTAATAACAAGGGTGCAGAGATGCCCAAAGGCAGAGACGCCTGTTCATGAATTCTAAGTACCCTTGTCCACCCAGAATTAGTTGTGCAGTTCTTTAGATACAAAAATCTGCCTTGAAGAAAAGTAAGAATACCTTATTAAAGTACAACAAATAAAAGCCATTTGTTATAAATGTTTGAAAATACTGCGTTTATATTTGCGTGTAATAAGGGAAGAGATGCCACCATGCAAATCAGGCTTCGATCGACAAGCCACTGTGCTATCTGTCTCAGAGCTGAATCCTAACCTGGAGTTAGGCTGGCACAGTTAGGCCAGCAAAGTTTGGCCTGCACAAAGGCCAAACTTTGTTTGGCACAAGGGCCAAACGCACAAAGTGCGTTTGGACCACTCTTGGAGTCAGGGAGGATGGCACATGTCTATCTGCTGGCCTCTCTGACTCAGAGAGTGGTCCAAACAAACTTTATGGCGTCCCTTGTGCCGGCCAAACTTTGCTGGCCTAACTCCAAGTTAAGATTGTGCTCTCAGTGGGCTCCAGGATCCTCATTCCCTTCCTGGCTGGTGCAGATCCAAGGAGACTCATCAGGGCAGCAGAGACTTGCCCCAGGGTACCTCTGCAACTGCCCCCCAGATGGAGTATGTGCTCTGTTTGCACGGTTGCACTGATGGGGGGGATTTAGTTAGGATTGGGCTGTATGACTGCAATCCTTACCTAGGAACAGGTCCCATTGACATGGATGGGTTCTGAGTAGGCATGCATTGAATTGGGCTCTTATTAACTCAATAAAATATATTTAAGCTGGTCACTACCACATCCTGAAACTCTGAATTCAATACATTACAGTGCCATGCTATGTTTATTTGCAAGGGAGTAAGTCCCATGCTACTCCCAAGTTAGTGTACCTAGGATTGTTGCTTTGATCATGTATTATATGGAAAAAAATAATCTGTTTCCCATCTGTTATAAAATATTGCAAGAGCAAAGGAGGTAATAGCAGATTTAAAAACAGAGAGTACACCATCAGCGATCAAAATGTGACTAGCTTCTAACAGTAGCAAACAAAAGACAATCAGGGAGGTCTTTAGTTAGCTAGGAAACAGAAGAGTGCGTAGTTGCAAATATCTATTTGTACAGCTTTGGTTTTTATCTTTTTGGTGGCAGTTGAGGAGGGGTAGGGCACAATATCAAAGGCAAAAATGTCTTGTTTAGTTTCTGAGTTCTATAGTGAACTAAAAAGCCAGCTCAGCTACTACAACAAGTCTTTGGATTTGGCACATTTCTTACAGTTCAGACATCGCAATCATGTCTGATCTAAATCTACTTGTAGTTTCAGCC
Source organism: Lerista edwardsae (assembly GCA_029204185.1). NCBI lineage: Eukaryota > Metazoa > Chordata > Lepidosauria > Squamata > Scincidae > Lerista > Lerista edwardsae. The sequence continues at coordinate 49,718,658 of JAJKFI010000002.1, read as the reverse complement.
AACTGGTTAGAGTCCTGATGAGTCAAAGAGAGCAGGTCCCCACCTTCTTCTTTGAGATAGCCATTCATTCACCTGAGGAAGACTGTCATATTTCCCCTTACAACCCCATCTCCTCCTTTTCAAAGTGACCCACCCCCTTTGAGCTGGTGCAAGACCAAGGAGCCCTATTGGCGAGCAGGAGGCTTATGGAGGGGTATGGGGAAATAAATCCCCTTTCCCCTTCCAAGCCTCCCAATCTATTCCACCCCACCCCACCCCGGCTGGATGCAGTGTGCATCTTTTTGACACAGCCATATCCTAACCCCTGTTCCCAGGCTGGGTGGCCCCAATCCGGGCCACTCCTGGCTGCTTGGACTTGCGCCTGCTATTTTGCTGGCACAGATCTGAGCAACCACATAGGGCTGGCTGGGGCTTACTCCGGGGCTAGAGGAAAATATCCCCCTGCCCCATGGTGAGCTGCAGTTGCCTCCCAGCCTGTGTTAGGATACAGCACAGGTTAGGATTGGGCTGCCCGTCATTTATCTATCATTGGATCACAGAGCTATGAACCAAAGGCTTGTGATACAGTCACCTAACTGAGGGCGCAATCCTCACCTGGAGTTAGGCCGGCAGTTAGGCCAGCAAAGTTTGGTTGGCACAAGGGACACTGTAAAGTATGTTTGGACCACCCTCACACAGACGTGCGCCATCCTCCCTGATTCGAGTAGTCCAAAGGCGCTTTACAGTGTCCCTCCTTGTGCTGGCCAAACTTTGCTGGTCTAACTGTGCCGGCCTAATTCCAGTTTAGGATTGCGCTCTGAAGCTAAGCAGGTCTAGTTCTGATCAGTGCCTAGTCAGGTGACTGTTTGGGAACTCTGCTACAATCCTATACCTGGTAACATAAGGTTAGGATTCTTTGGCTCTTCTGGATGGTTTCTGTGGTTCCCTGGGGAGCCACAGTTCACACTGTGAATGTGAATGTTCACAATGGGAACCATTGGCTTCTGTGATGAGACCCCCAAGTGATCAAACATGCCTAAACCTTGGCTGAATTCTTACCTCCTCTTGAACTTGATTCAAGTTCTCAACGAGCTGCGTTTGCTCCCGAGTTAGTTTTTCCAGCTCACAGGACTTCCTTTTTATTTCTTCTCTCATCTCTTCTGTCAGTAAACGACAAGTGTTCTGTTCCTCCTTCAGCTGGAGCTCAACTTTTGCAAGTTGCGTCTTAAGGCTTTCTTTCTCTTTCTCTTGGTTTTTTTCAGTAAGTTTGGCCTGGGCTTCATGGAGCTTCTTTTGAAGTGCATCCATTTCTATCCTTAGATTATTAGTAGCACTGGAAATTAATACAGGTATCTGAAAGGCAAGTTCAACATTTGCTTGTTTACAAGACACATGTAAATTGCAGGATGTCCCTTAATTAAGCACATTTAACACAGGTGCCAGAGAAAGAATAAGATGTGCTATCACTTCATGCAATCGCTATGTGCTCACATACGATGAATGATATTTGCAACAGTGAATTACATATGTGGAACACAGAGGTAGGAAGAAAAGGAGCAAACGGCACAAGATCAAAGCGGGACTAAGGGCGCCATCCAAGAGTTGCCCTGGGCTGATGCAATCGACTTGCGCCAGCCCAAAGCTGTTGCAAACGTGTTTGCGCCAGCCGGGAGGGCACTGGGTTGGCACAGGCAACAGCATTGGCCCAGCATTGCAGAGGACAGGCAGAGACAAACAGCCCCTGCGCTGGCTGAGCTTGACCAGCATGGGGTTTTTTTCGAGGCAGGGGAAAGGCAGAACAAGGTGAAAGGGGCCCCCACGTGCAGGGCAGACTGGAGAAGGGGGTGGTGGAGCCAGGATCTGGCAGTTGTCCCAGATCCTAACCCCTGTCCCTGGGCCGTGCAGCCCCAATTTGGACTGCTGCTGGCTGCTTGGACCTGCGCTTGCTAAACAGGAGGCACAGATCTGAGCAGCCCCATAAGGGTGGCTGGCGCTCTCCCCCGGGCAAGGAGACAAATGTCCCCTTGAACCACGATGAGCGCCAGTGGCCTCCCAACCTGTGCTGGATACAGTGCAGGCCTGCTTGTTCCAGTGCAGGTTGAAAATTTGCTGCCTGGGCCCAATCCTATCCAGCATAGGAGCGGCACTGCTGAATGCCACTGCTGCGTCCTGCGCTGGATATCAGCAGGCTGGAGTTTCCTGATTCTATTATTGAATAGAATAAAACCACTAAAAACCATGAAAAATGATAAAGGAGCATCTTAACAGTGCAAGCCTAGCCTGCCCCAGTATAGCCAGGCCACAGTGGCCTGCACTGTATTCTATGCTGGTTCGGAGGCTGCTGGAGGTCACCTCGAGGTAAGCGGATATTTTCTAGTCTAGGGTGGCCCACTATCAAACTGGGCTTGGAGCTGTCATCAATTGCAGTTTGATTTGTGGCAATTAGCTGGAATATTCCTCAAAAGGCACAGTTTTGCTGCAATGCAGGGTGTGAGTGGTAGACGTGTTGCAGGTGTACTCTTTAAAAATGACCTGCATAACCACAATCCACCTATACAAATTATCACAACCGGTTATTTCACTGCAGTATAAGTGGTTCTTTAAAGGGAGACACACTCACAAAGACAATCAAGAGCAGGGGCGTGAAGCGCATTTCATACAGCAGGCCAAATAGCATTTACGATGCCTGCTGAGTGCCGGAAGTGATGTCATTAAGCAGGTCATGACCAGAAATACGTACTTTCCCCCCCCCACTTAGAAACTCATTAGCTGCAAATAGAAAATATGCAAATCTTGACCATATTTTCAAGACATGGGAGCAGTGGCGTTTCTACAGGGAGGGCAAAGCTCTAAGTTTTGCAAGGAGCCTTACCTTGCAGTGGAAATCACTCCTCTCCTGCACCGTTTTAGCCAATCCTCACAGGGAACAGCAACATCTTGGCGTTGCTTACTGGCTACAGCAGCAAGGGAGAGGAGGGATTTACATGACAGGGTAAGGCTTCTTGCAACACTTAGAGATTGGCCATCCCTGTAGAAACGCCTCTGCATGGGAGAGCCCAACTATCACTGCCCTTTTAGCAGTGCCTTTTCAGCTGCCCTTTCAGCAGTGACACCTCTGCACAGCTCATCAACTGAGAGCAGCGAGAGCACAAGGGCCAGATAAAGAGCTTCTGCGGAACACATCCAGCCCCCAGGCCTTATGTTTGACAAGGGGGAAGCTTCAAGTATTAAGAGTCTGACGTCCTTGTTCCCTGTTTAGTAAAAAGTAGACAATTCCAATGTCTTTTTATTGTTAAGTACAAATTAACTCTTCAGATTTTTTTCTGGATCATAATAAAGAACTTGACATTCATTGTTTTTTTGTCTTACATTAAGACTAGGACTGCTTGTGCAATTTTCATTCCTGAATTAAGGCTCTGTTTAGGAATCCACACTTTATACTGAAGAGCAAGAAGACCACACTAGGTTTGCTTACACAAACTGTCAATAATCAGACTCCAATAATCAGAATTTACTTCAAGCACATGGAAATGCAAGAATCACCCAAGAGATGACCTGCTTACACCATTAGTTATCTTTGAGATAACAACCACTGGGAGTCATGTCAGCCTCTGATTTGTCAATGTGTTCACTGAAGGCTAAAGTTAAATAGAGAAGCAAGCTGAAAAGGGGTTGACAGCCCTTGGCTAGATCAGGAGCTCTTGACTTGTTTCCCTTCCAACCTGGGATATGTGACTGTGTACCTAGCAGCATGGCTGATGCCTCTGATTGATGGAGTTCTCGGTCCTGCAGGAGAACGCCATGATCTGTGAATGACCCAAGATAATCACAAAGGGGTGTGCCTGAAACTCCCTGGAATTCCTCAATCTTGCAAGAGTATAACAACCTAGAAATGCCAACCTCTGAGTCTGGATTGTATCAACAAGTGAGTCTGAGCAACACACTGTGACTTAAACACCCTTTGCCTGCCTGCCCATGTCAATGTGAGTTGTTGATTTGTAGATTGTTTATTATTGTCAGCCTTAAATCATCAAAATCTGAAACAACTGAACAACCCCATTGAATCATACGACCTATATAATGAAATTAAGTTAATTTTTTTCTGTGTTTTCAAAAAAATCTCAAAGGAGTTTAGTTTCACTTGCTAAGACCTTTCTGTGTAGCAGCTCATCCTTCTCGTTCTGATATTTTGCAATCAATTCTTGATGCTTTTGTTTCTCAGTGTCTAGGTCCATTCTAGCTTCTTCTTTGAGTCTGAGAATCACTTCTTTGTGATGGGCTTCTTCCTTTGCTCTATCAGCTTCAATCTAGGAACCAAAAGATTTGATTGTCAATAAATATCTGCCCAAATTCCACAGGATTCACAGAGAATCCACATAACAAGCATGTGATTCAGCGAAGGTTAATCATGAAATCAGTGTGACTTCAGTTAGTCAAGACATACAGACATCCAACACGTTTATTGTGAAATGCGGTTCAGAGTATTCAATGGAGCTTACTCCTAAGTAAATGTGTCCAGGATGACAGCCTCAGGTCCAATTTTCTCGTGCGGGTGTAGCCGTGCTAATGGGGTGTACACAGCAGCATACTGTGGTGGGGGAGCAGCTACAGAGCCCTCCTGAAGGTACGGAAACATTTGCTTCCTTACCTCAAGGAAGTGGTTTCTGATCGCATTTTAAAGTACATCAGAGCCGTGGGGAGCCCTGCGGAGGCTTCTGCGGGGCTCCCTGCAACCCCCCCCCCCCCGAGCTTGGTGCTATCTTCAGGTAATTTTAAAGAGCCCCCCTCTGTGTAATGGGAATTTTAATCCATGGTCAAATATCCACAGTGACCCCAACTGCAGTTGCATAGCTGAAGGGGAGTCACAGGAGTCTAGGGCAGCCTGGGGAAGGATCCCGCACAACCTCCCTGGCCCTCCTGATCTAGACATGACCGGAGCACAACTCTGATCACAACTTTTTCTCACTTAGAAATTCATTAGCTGCAAATAGAAGAAAAAATATGCAAATCTTGATCATATTTTCAACTGCCCTTTTAGCAGTGCCTTTTCAGCTGCCCTTTCAGTAGTGACACCTCTGCACAGCTCATCAACTGACAGCAGTGGATTATGGGGCTGGGAGAGCACAAGGGCCAGATAAAGAGCACAACTCTGATCACATTCAGAGGGGTAAAGGGGCAGCCCTGGAAGGTATGCCCGAGGGTGGCACACCTTCCAGCTATGCCTCTGCTCCGGTTACATTCACAGCTCTGGTCGTGTTCGGAGGGGGGTGGCTGCAAGTGGGCAGGCCATGGTGGGGGGAGTGTTACATTGCTGCTCTCCATAGAGAGCCACCTGGGACCCCTGGGACTCTTCAGCTATGCAGCTGCAGTTGGGCTCACTGTGGATATTTGACAATGGATTAAAATTCCCATTGGCACCAACTGAAGGATTTCTCCCAATATCAGCTACGTATGTTTGTGATCTGAATCAAAACTGTAGCAGAGGAAAAGTGTTAAAATTCCCTCTCTCCTTGCTATAGTCCCAGGGCACAATCCTAAACTGAGTTAGGCCGGCATAAGCTAAGCCAGCAAAGTTTGGCCAGCACAAGGGCCACCGTAAAGTATGTTTGGACCACTCTTGGAGTTAGAGAGGCCAGCACACAGAGGTGCGCCATCCTCCCTGACTCCGAGAGTGGTCCAAACACACTTTATGGTGGCCTTTATGCAGGCCAAACTTTGCTGGCTTAGCCAATGCCAGCCTAACTCCAGGTTAGGATTGCACTTCCAGTCACATTTGGAACCCCTCACAGTTCCTGCTTACCTTTAAAAACACATGCAAGCCCGATTCTCAATATTGTCTAGGTTTGCCTTCACATAAGTGCCCCAAGCATTCTGTGCGCTCTCTCATCAAACAGAACCTAAACCTTGTAGCAGAACACCTGGAGTTTCTTACCATGAAGGAAAGTGGGGCTCATAACAATATAATTTCAGAACCACTAATTGCTGTTTATTTGGAATGATCTCAAATGTGAATGGTTGAAATCACTGGAGCCTACACAAAAGTGTGCTCTCATTACTGCTTTCTAATCAGAGGTTCATGCCTTAGTACACTTTCAAGCCCTTTCACAATTTTTTTTTTCAAGAAATGTAAACATACATGATTATAGACGTTATAATCAACACACTCCAACGAATATTAAACACTTAATTCTGCCCTTAGACAACGTCTATTCTATAAACCACACTTTGTTGTGTCTTGTTAACATATGAGGTTTTGCAACATATAGTTTGGGATGGCCTACCCCAAACTATACCCTGATCAGTATATTTTAATAAATCAGAGTCAACAAAATTAATTTGAACTATAAAAATCTGTATCAGATTATAACTTGGAAATTGTATGCAGTATTGTTAGATCTTGGAAATAATGTTTATATAATATTTGTATACAGCTTAAACACAGGATACTACAGATCTGGAATTTGATGTACCCAAGTAAGGGAAATTTCATATATGTGTCCATATGCAATAGGAGGAAATGTGTACACAGCAAGTACTGCATGGATTTTAGTAGGCGAACAGCCCAATCCTATGGTCACTGCCCAATGGGGGGGGGTGCCTCCTGTCAGCCAGTTGCAAAAGGTGCTCCAACAATGCACCACTCGCCATACTGCTGGAAAAAGGCCTGCTCCTGGCACTCAGCAATGAAAGCAAGACAGGGGGAGAGGTGGGGTGGCAGGAGTGCGGCATCGGAGCATGGAGGGGGAGAAACAGGGTGGGCAGTGGCGTCTCTACAGGGAGGGCAGAGCTCTAAGGAGCCTTAGAGCCTTTTGCAAGGAGCCTTACCCTGTCATGTAAATCCCTCCTCTCCCTTGCTGCTGTAGCCAATAAGCAACGCCAAGATGTTGCTTTTCCCTGTGAGGATTGGCTAGAACAGTGCAGGAGAGGAGTGATTTCCACTGCAAGGTAAGGCTTCTTGCAAAACTTAGAGCTCTGCCCTCCCTGTAGAGACGCCACTGAGGGTGGGGGATGCGTGGATCCAGTCCAGTAGGGGGTGGAACTGGCAATGCTGCCAATGCCCTCTCCTCCTTCCTAGACCTGATCCCGTAGTGCAGGTCCAGGCGGAGCTGCACCACCTATTTAGCCAGCATGTGTGCAAGTAGACCCCTCCGTTCCTTGGAGGCTCACCTCTGGGTTAGAGAACAAACCCTTCCTAATCAAAAGGAAATCCTGCACTGGCACTGCTACTTTAGCCGGGGGAAGGATAGGATTGGGCTGCTCTTGCCTCATTTAGGAGCCACAGTCCCAGCAGTGCTGGGCCTCTGTTGGGGTGGGTGCAGAAGTAGGAGCTAGGAGCATAGCCTCAGCTTCTAGATCAGCTTTTTAGTCTGGAGAAATGTGTGCGTAGCACTCATTTTTACGCATTTTTTTTTCCCCTCTGAATGAGGGCAATTGAGTTTTTCCTACCTGAGATCATATCCATGTATTCAAAAAAGTCATGGTTCATACAGCTCAACAAACTACGGTTTGTTGGACCAGGAACACGAACTACAGTCCACGTGCTCTCTCCTCTCCTTATCTCTGTAATTCAGGAATTGTCATGCAAGAAATCTGAACCTGGCTTAAGCGCGGGTTATAGGAAACCAGGATCAAATCCAGGGTTAATATTCTGGTTTGTAAGACAGTATTCTTCCTTCACAGAGGAGCATGCAAGATGAAGAGGAAAAAGGAAGGGACAAGTACATGGCTTCAATGTTTATTTAGATCTTGTTCCCATCCAACAATTGCTAGTTTGTGGAGTTGTCTGAATGGGGCTAAAGTGTGCCATCACAACTGAAATGTGGAATTATTATTATCATCATCATCATCATCATCATCATCAAAACAGTCATGGAGGCTTTTTGGATGAATATTGACTAGTACTATTGACATCAATGGAAGTGGCTCTAAAGATGATGAAAATGTTTCCTCTTTAGCTAGCACCTGAAATCAGGATAACTTATAACCATAATGAGCAGTTTGAAATATGCTTCTCAATTATCTTGTTCATGTTGCATAGCAACTATTGATTTTTTTCTTCTGTAAAACATTTTTTATAATCCAATGCATTAAATGCCAAAACACCACTTTAAGCAACTTAATTTTGAAAGAGACTTTTTCTCATTTAACAAACACATGGATTGAAAGAATTTTTTAAAAGAGAACACATTATGCCTATGTAATGGCACAGTGACCCAAGAAAAAGACAGCATCATCTCTCTGGTCTGATGAGAACGTTTTCAGAACACTTGACATTCAGCACATTTTAATAGTTGTTAGCAAATATGTAACTGCTGTCTCTTATTTCTATCAGTTCTTTATCCAGTTTAAATGTCAAGCTGCACAACAGATTCTGATTGTGCAAACAGAGTGACCTCATGCTAAAATTATAACTTGTATGTGAGAAATTTGAGTTGTTTAAGACTGCTTCATCTATTTATTAACTAGCTTGTCCTTACCCTGCCCGGGTATTTATTTATCCCAAGCTTCTATTAGACAGGAAAAGGAATGAATTCTATCTATAGTGTAAAATCGAAGTAATTTTAAGTACAGGTAATTAAAAGTATAAGTACAGTAGAAAAATTATAAAGTAAAATCTTTTACAAAGTTACTATAATATAAATTTAACGGAAAACTTGATTATGAACAACATTTTTAGTTTCACCTCCAGGAGCAAAAATAAATAAATTCTTGGGTGAACCCACCCTTGAGCAAGCAACATAAAGTTGTCTGTGGGAGAAACATGGCGATCTCAAATCCACTCCGCAGTACTTAATAGACTGCCCCTGTGACTTGTTGATCGAGATCGAGAATGCAAGTCTCACTGGAAATTGCAATCTCTTGAAGTTAAAAGGGAGATCCATCAGTATGAGCATTATCCGTGGGAAAAAAACTGTTTCACCCTCTCCCTTTCTTGTTAAGATAGTCACTTCAATTACAGTACCCAGCATCTTCTTGACACACAGCCTTGTGCCGTTGCAAAGTTTTGGCGGGTTGAGGTTCCATAGTAATGTAATTGGAGATCCCACTGTAAGTAAAAGACGATGTGGTGGCAATCCAGCTGGATCAAGTGAGTTTAGGAAGCCTGATGGGAAATTGACAACCTCATAGGCATCTATTATGGTATCAATAGACTTGTATTCAGTGACTACGCCTGGTAACATGGCAAGTATTTGACTGGAGTCCAAGACCGGGGCATAATGATTTCTAAAAATTTCCAGAAGGTTCTACAGAGTTCTATTCGTTCTATTCGACTAAACGTGGGCTTAAATGTCATTGGGACTGTCACCAATCAGCTTAGCAACCCCAAAAGCTATGGATTCCACACTAATATCGGTTGTTTTCGATTATTTTGACATGTCACCCCCTTCCCACCCCACCTCTAGGGGTGCGTTCTATTCAACTACACTTGGGCTTAAATATCATCGGGACTGTCACCCATCAGCTTAGCAACCCCAAAAACTATGGATTTGACACTAATGTTGGTCATTTTGGACATTTTATTGTTCACCCCTTCTCACCCCCCATGCTGATGGGGGCTGAATGTGGACTTAAACAGCATCAGGAGTGCACTATTCATTTCAGCGACCCCGAAAACTATGGATTCGACACTAATATCGGTCGTTTTTGATTGTTTTGACATGTCACCCCCTTCCCACCCCCACCCCTAGGGGTGCTAGGGGTGTCTTACCCCCACAGAATTTCTTTCCAGAGTGTAAGTCATACCAAGTTTGGTGTAAATCGCTCCAGGTGTTCCAGAGTTATGCTGTCACCCCTTCTCACCCCCCATACCAAGGGGGGCCGAACTCGGAATCAAACAGTGTCGGGAGCGTCACCGTTCGTCTGGGTGACCCCGGAAACTATGGATTCGACACTGATATCGGGCATTTTCAATCATTTTTAATGGTACCCCCTGCGCACCCCCACCCCTAGGGGTGCTAGGGGGGGTCTTACCAGTGGTGTCATCTACAAACAAGGAACGGAACGCTGGGCGGGACTTCCGCGTGATTGGCAGCCCGTCCGTTTCATTCTGCAGCTGCCCTGGCCTTGGAGGGGGGGCTGCCCCCGGTTTGTGTGCCCCACCGCTGCTTGCCCAGGCTCCGGCGAGCAGGCACCCCCCCCCGAGGTAACTACCTGCTGGGTAGAAAAGTACTTCCTTTTATCTGTTTTAACTCTCCCAACCCTCAGTTTTAGCGGATGCCCCCTGGTTCTGGTGTTTTGAGAGAGGGAAAAGAACATCCCTCTATCGACTCTATCCCTTCCCTGCATAATTTTGTATGTCTCAATCATGTCCCCCCTCAGGCGCCTTTTTTCTAGACTGAAGAGCCCCAAACGCTGCAGTCTTTCTTCATGATTTAAGTCCAGCATTAAGTCTTCGTGATTTAAGTCCAGCATGCTAAGCATTACATCATGCTGGCTTTCTAACTTCTGATGCAAAGGAACAAATTCCTGAAGTGGAGGATCTACAGGCAAGCCTTGCTTAGTGACAAGGATCTTATGCTTAGCATATACCACGGGGATCGAAACATAACCAAGGATAGGCTCTTAGCAGAGGGCCAAGCCAAGAGTGTCTGTTTACGCAATAAAGTGGTGTTAATGAGCTCTGCAAAGCCTGCCTGGAGCAGCCTGCAAAGAAAGCCAGCCAGTGTCTGTTTACACAAGAAAGACCAGGCTGTTCGCATTACTACCTAATTGCATTAAGAAGGGATGCACACCTGTATTTCCAAGGAGGGACTGCTTTGCAAAGGAATTCGTTCCTTTGCATCAGAAGTTAGAAGAACAATCAAGCCTGTTTTTTTTTAAATTGTAGTTTAGAGAAATTTCCTTGTACCTGAAAATGAAGCATGGCTAGTCTCCTTGTCCTTTCCACAGGGCAGGGCAGAAGCAGGAGCCAGGAGAAGCCCAGAGGAGTACCAGGCAGGGAGGAGAATGCAGAGCAAACATTGCAAAATCATTTCTTTCCTTCCATTTTCTTCTTCCTCCTCCCTGGCTGCCATGTTAATCAGGCAGGCAGGCTGCCGCTGGGTCTTAAAGCCTGTCACCACAGGCAGTATTGTACAACTGTATACAATATTCCCGTTTCCTCCTCTCCTCTGGGCAGGGATGAACGGAGCCCCGGGTGCGCCCATGGCAGGCGATGAAACCGCGCCCCCAGCCCTGTGCATCTCCCAGCCACGCCTCCCTGTGCCCGGAAATGCTCCATTTTGGAGCGGAACGGACGCCAGGGTGTGCGGGCGGGCCAGACAGCGCATGGGTTAGTCCACTGACTCCGTGTAATGGCGCCCCGCCGCTGCCAGCGCCCATGGCTCGCGCCACCCCAGGCTACACCCTTCCTCCGCCTCTGGGATATTCCATTGCACAGAAAGGAGGAATGGCACACAGTAGTGCACAAGCACCTTGTACATTTCTACAAAAACTGTGGTTCAGTTCAGATTCTTTACCCACCTTCAATCAAGTTCCAGGGCAATCAGTTTATAGGACAAGCTCCTCCTC
>JAJKFI010000002.1:49597607-49706768 GCA_029204185.1 Lerista edwardsae | reverse complement strand
GGAACGCAACGGGCGGGCTGCCGCTCACCCGTTCCTCCCGCCCAGCGTTCTGGCTGAATGACAATGCTGGAAGGGAATGTTACTTCCCTTACTTGTGGGGCTGCATTGTGACTGTATTGGTGCCGGAAAGTTGGTTAGGGTTGCGCTGTACAGCAAGCTCCAAAAGCCTCAGATTTTTGTTGTTGTATGTCAGTTTGATTCACCTTTTGGCCCAGGTGCTTAATGCTGAATGATGGTCCATGTGAATTTGACATTAATGCATTGGGTAAAATTTCTGGACTGGAGGTCCATTTTCTTTGATAAAGGATAGGCAGGCAGAGTGTTCAATGCAAGAGAAGCATGTTGTGGTGTCTCATTTAGGAGTATATTATTAAATACCAAGCTCAATTATGTAAGATTTCTTCTAGAGAATAGCAGAACAGATGCTGCTAGGAAACGTGTGCTGGATGCATTTGGTTGACAACTAACTGAAGCTAGAGACAACAAATAAACATGGTGATGACTCGAAATCCAATATTACCTTTTCCTGCCAGTTCTTTTCATTCAGCACCTTCTGCCTTAATGTTTCCTGCAGCTGCTCTGTTCTGCTCTGATGGAAATCCAGCACAGACTCCCTAAATGTGACAAATATCCATGAAAAAGACATATTTTAGCCAAAGAGGAAAGGGGAGAAATACAGCCCAAGTTTATGACATTCCTCCTCTGTCTTACAGTTTGGCCATAGTGCATACTGTCTCTTTTGAATTAATTTTGTTGGCTGCTACAGAGAACATAAGAAGAACCCCACTGTATCAGGCCAAGGGCCCAGCTAGTCCAGTTTGTTGTTTCTCACAATGGCCCACCAGGTGCCTCAGGGTGCCTCAGTGGCTACTTCCCTGCGTCTGGCATTCTGAGGTAGCTTACTTATAAAGTATGGAGGCTGCACCACCTACCATGGCCTGTAGCCTGCGATGGACTTTTCCTTTAGAAATCTGTCCAGTCCCCTTTTAAAGGCACTTAGGCCAGATGCCATCACCACCTCCTGTGGCAAGGGGCTCGACAGATTAATTACCCACTAGGTATGTTCTCACTCTCCCAACACTCAGGGCGCCATCCTAGGCGCCCTGTAGCATCAATGCTACGTGACAGCATTGACGCTATATGCAGAGCGCTGACGCGGGGGTGCCAAGCAGCACCCCCATGTTGGTGCTCTGACTCCCAGACTGGCTCTGCGGAGCGTCCAAGCTCATCTCCCTCTGCACCTGCCGAGCCCAGCTGGTGCAGAGACGTGACAAGCCGGGCTGAGGGAGGGAGTGGGAGGGGGGAGGATGTTTCTGGGCGGGGGGCCCAGGAGGGAGGCGGGCCTTGAACTCAGCCGTAAGTCCAATCCGATGCCTCATCCCGAGGCCATGCAGCCCTCATTTGGGCCGCACAGTCTCCTCGGATCTGCCCCTGCTGTTTAGCAGGCACAGATCCGAGGAGTCCATAGGGGAGGCTAGTGCCTCCCCTACAACAAGGGCACAAATGTGCCCTTGCCACGGGGAGGCTCCAGCCTCGCCGAAGCAGCGCTGGATATGGCACTGGCTGGCTGATCTCGCCATTCCAGTGCTTCTTAGCATTGTGGTGTCCCCTGGTTCTGGTATCGTGAGAGAGGGAAAAGAACCTCTCTCTATCCACTCTACCCATCACATGCATGTTACTACAGAAGGTTCAAAGTAAAAAACACTTTAGGCTACTATCACTCATCAAAAATAGATCAGCATGGCTGTCATAAATGCGCTCATCTACTATAGCATTATTCATAATATTACAAAGTGCCTGCCTGCCAGCCAGCCCTCCCCCCGCCCACTCCCTCCCCCGTCCCAACATGGTGCCTCCCTTGTGCTGGTTGGCTTTGGCCAACGCAAGGGAGGTGCTGTGCGGACTGATACTGCCTGCAGTGCCGGTCCTGTTGCTAAAGCACCGACGTGGGGGTGCCACTCGGTGTCCCCACGCCCGTGCTAAGTCGGCACTCTGTAGGACGGCGCTGTTAGTGGTATAATAATTATCTGTTCTGAAGGCTGTTAAATGTGGTCTGGTTCAGTGTGTGACCCCAATCACTCAGCACATGGAATAATGTGACTGCTCTGCTCTGGGTGGGAACTGAAGTTCTGCCAGTATTATGTTCTCCTGCAGGAACCGGTATGGAATGATGGTTAAGTCCGAGCAGTGAGCACATCAAATCTTGCTTCACTTAAATTCACTAGATGCAGTGGCCTTAAGCAAGCTACTACAGCTCAGCCTCAGCTTCTCTTCCATCCGGAACATGAGAATAATATTATTGACCTACCTCACAGAGTATTTGTAAGGATAACTGTGACCATATAAAGTAACAGCGATAATATAAACTGCTGTGAACGCTCTAAAAAGCAGCATGCAAATCCTTCACATTAAGAGGCTCTATGCCACTTGTTGGGAAATGGGGAGCCACCTCTGGAGTAGATTGTTGCTTTTAACCCCACTAATGGGCTTCCATTCCATTCCATTCCATATGGTTAGACAGTGTCACTGAAACAATGGGCATGAAATTGGGCGAACTCCAGAAGCTAGTGGAGGACAGGGAGGCCTGGCGTGCTGTGGCCCATGGGGTCGCAAAGAGTCGGACACAACTTGGCGACTGAACAACAACAACAACAACAACAACAACAACAACAACAACAACAACAACGGGCTTCCCACAGGTGTCTGGTTAACCAGTGCTAGAAACAGGATGATAGATTAAATGAACTTTTGGGTTGAGCCAGCAGAGTTCTTATGTATAAAATATTATCATGGTCAAGATGATCCATGGTATGCAAAGTTTAATTCTGTTTGTGTGTCTGCTGATTTGATTGTGAGACTTCAGCATGGACTCTGATAACAACACATGCTAGGATGTTTATTCTAGATCAGGAATCTCTGAACTACTGCCCGGGGGCCAAATCCGGCCAGCCACAAGATTTTATCTGGCGCGCAGCAACTTTGACATTTTTAATCATTATATATCATTTCGCAGTTTAAGCATGGCATTGTTTCTTTGTAAATGTTACATTTCTCTTTTGTTCTAATTGTACCATGCTGGATACAAAAAAGATCCAAGTAAAACTTATTCATTTAAATTTCATTCATTTATAAAACTGATTTATTTTTTTTGGCCACAAAAATCTGTAAAATATATTATGTGGCCCTCTTACTGAAAAGTCTGGAGACTCCTGTCTTAGATCATTGGAGACTATATGCTAGCTCAGCCATTTTCAACCACTGTGCAGTGGCACATTGGTGTGCTGTGAATGTGCCATGAATTGGTGCCATTGGTTTCCCCCAGGTGTGCTGCAGGAATTTGGGAGAGAGTCATTAGTAAAACCTTTGGGGGATGTGAGCCCCCAACTGTCAGCGCAGTGTGTTTTGTTAATTGCCAGAAAGCTGACGGTGTGCCTTGACCATTTTAGTTCCTTGCCAGTGTGCCATGAGATGAAAAAGACTGAAAATCTATCTAGACTGTGCTAGACATTCTCTTTTGGTCTATCCAGTCTGGCTATATTAGCACCCTGCAGCTGACTGTAGTATAGCACATTCTGAGCAAGTGCAGGAGATTCCAACCACCACGTCAATAATGTCAGAGGGAAAGGGGTAAGAACGTAAAAGAGCCAGGCTGGATCAGATCGAAGGTCCACCCAGTCCAGCAGCCTGCTTTCCACAGAGGCCAACCAGATGCCTCCAGGGATGCCTGCACGAGCAGGGCCGGAAGGCTAGGGCTCGCTTTTGCTGTTGTTTCCTAGCAACGGGCATACTTTGCACATCATGAGAAAAAAAAGTTGGTTGTGTGACTACAACACACATTATAAAACTCAATTACAGCAAACTACCACACACGGATCTGCCCCATGTGATCCTGCCCTGATTTCAAAGCCCTCATTTGGCAGAAAGGTCAAGTGCCAACACGCCCAGACCCAATTAGTTCTCCGAGCCTCCTAGTAGCTTGGGTTCTGTTTCTCTCCCACCCAAATATCTTTCCGAGGCAGCTGGTCACGCTGGGAAGAAGGAAATGTTTCTGTTAATTTCCTAATCTCCAGGCTTAGAACTGGGATCGTTCTGTGACCTACAGAGTTTTCTGGGTGTGTTACTCTCAAAGAGATTTTCCTTTGACTTAAAGAAACCTGACAAGATTTCAGAAGATTTGCTCTAATTAAAATGACATGGCTTGAAATGATGCCAGGAAAATACTCTGCTCCAGTGTGAAGAGGGAGTTCCATGAAACAGAAGGGGAAAAAAAGGCTACTAATCTTTTCAATTTCGAGTGAACGTACCATACAGAGAATAAGGCAGCCCCTGGATACATGGAGGTCCTTGCATGCACTGGAACTCCCAGCCAGAGGTATGGAGTTGAGGTGTACTGATCACTGACAGCTCAGAATTGCAATCCATTCCTATTTATTTCTGTTAAAGGTCTCTGGCCCGAGGAAACAAACAGCCCAATCCTATCCAACTTTCCAATGTCGATGGGGCCACAAAGCAACCCGAGGTAAGGGAACAAACACCTTACCTTGAGGAGGCCTCTGTGACTGCCCCCCCCCGCAATGTACGCTCCTTTGGCAAGGCTACATCGGTGCTGGAAAGTTGGATAGGATTGGACCCTAAGGCTCCTAACATTCACAGATGGAAGAATGAACTGTCAGCATTGCCTAGGCAACAAAACTTTATTCACTTAACTGAGTATATACACAAAGTTGCCTTAGAGAAGATGGGTCCTGTGATTAATCACAGGAATTTTCTAGAACGACACAAAATCTAAAGCCAATTCCTGGCTTCCCATGTGATCTGTGGCAGCTTGACAGCTCCTGATATGAAGGGGATGCTGCAAAGAAGGAAAAATGGTTTTTAAAGTGCGGCTTCCCTTACGAAGGCAAAATCTGCACTTCCTGACCTCCTTGTTGCCAGGTGGTTCAGTACTTAACTGTGACAGCACTTGGCACCTTGCATCTCTGGAGCTCCCTCCCTGGGAAGGTCTGTTTGGTATCATCTCTCTCACTTTTTAGAAGGTGAAAGTAGTCTTTTTAAAGATGTGCATTTAATAAGAATGTAAGAAGAGCCCCGCTGGATCAAGCCAAAGGCCCATCTAGTCCAGCTTCCTATATCTCACAGTGGCCCACCAGGTGCCTCAGGGAGCACACAAGACAACAAGATTCCTGCATCCTGTAAGCCATTCCATTGCGCTTGGCATTCTGAAGTAGCCTACTTTGAAAATCAGGAGGTTTCACATACCCAGCATGGCTTGTAACCTATGATGGACTTTTCTTCTAGAAGTCTGTCCAATCCCCTTTTAAAGGCAGGCAACAAGACGCCATCACCACATCCTGTGGCAAGGAGTTCCACAGACTAATTACACACTGGGTAATTTTCTTCTTCTTCTATCTGTTCCAACTCCCCCAACACTCAACCTCAGTGGATGTCCCCTGGTCCTGGTGTTTTGTGAGAGGGAAAAGAACATCCCCCCTATCCACTCTATTCCTTGCATAATTTTGTATGTCTCAGGGGGCAATCCTAACCTGGAGTTAGGCCGGCACAGTTAGGCCAGCAAAGTTTGGCCGGCACAAGGGACACTGCAAAGCGCGTTTGGACCACTCTTGGAGTCAGTGCGGAAGGCAAAGGTCTGTGTGCTGGCCTCTCTGAGCGTGGTCCAAACATACTTTATGGTGTCCCTTGTACCAGCCAAACTTTGCTGGCCTAAATGTGCCGGCCTAACTCCAGGCTAGGATTGCGCCCTCAATCAGGAGACTTTTCTAGACCAGCTGGCTCAGACTCCAGCCCATGGGCGAGATCTGGTGTTCACTGGCTGCCTCCACCGCGTGACCGGCGCTTAATGTTCCACCAGGGAGTGGGTTACTGCCACAACTACAGCTTCCATGTGTCACCGTGGCCAGCCACGTCCGCTTTAGCAGGCTGTGTGCCTGGAGTTCTAACAGGTGCTGCTAGCTGCAGCAACACTTGGGGGCTGTAAACATGCTCCCCAGCAGAACGGTAAGTGCCATTCACACTGGGGAGGCTTTTGGCAGCTGCAGCAGTCTCCAGTCTGGAGATAGCTGTTTCGGCTATAGAGCCCCGAACACTGTAGCCTTTTCTCATAATTAAGGTGCTCCAGCAGCCCAGGTATCATGTTGGTCACTCTCTTCTACACCTTCTCTAGTTCTACTATATCCTTTTTGAGTTGTGGTGACCAGAACTGTGCACAATACTGCAGATGTCACCTTACCATTGATTTGTACAATGGCATAATAATATTGGCCGTTTTATTATTGATCCCCCATTTAATTATCTGAAGCATGGAATTGGCCTTTTTCACCGCTGCCACGCACTGGGTCAACACTTTCATCGAGCTGTTCACCAGCGCCCCAAGATCTCTCTCTTGATCTGTCACTGACAACACATAACCCATTAGCCTATATGCGAAGTTTTGATTTTTTGCTCCAATGTGCAGAATGTTGTCTGATCCAATTATCTGATTTTGATAGTCTTTAGATTATTCTATTTCTTTGGTATTTGTTAGTTTTTTAAAAAAAATATGTTGCCATCTATTTACCTATGAAATATACTGTATTGTACTGTATTTTATTGTTTGCAAGCACAAGCAGTTTTGGGAGAGTGTGACCAAGCATATAAAATGACAAATAAGCAACCTTTAAAGGAACAAACCCATACCCATTGCCAATGGTTCATCATAATGTTTAACTTGTAGAGATGGCTACTAGCTTAGATGGATGTAGAAGGGGGTGAGACAAGTTTATCCAGAAGGGCTCTGTCAGTGGCTGCTAGTCATGATGGTGGAACCGCCATTGTCAGAGGCAGCTTGTCTCTGAAGAGTACTATGTGGAGCATCAGCAAGGGTGGCTGTGGGCTTTCATGAGGGCTTACCAGAGGTGTCTTGCAGGTTGGCTGCAGTAAGAAGCACAATGCAGGACTGGATGGAATTTTGGCCGGCTCTAGCAAGGCTTTCCCCAAGTTCTCATGGAGCTTCCACACACACGTGTTATTGGGGCTGCCTACTGATACCCTTCTGCCCGCACCATCTCCATTGCACCCACTCTTTCAGGTTTAGGCAGTGATGTCATTCAGGGGGAACGGATCAGAATGGGCGTTCCAGATCCTAACGGGCTCCGTGGCTGGTTCCGGGTTCCCGACAAGGGCCAATCAAAAGTGAGTTCCTGTTCCTTAATCATTTGAATGACACCACTGGGTTTAGGGGCTACAGCTTCAGAACAGATCTCTTAAAGAACAAGTCAACGAATGGGAACAGACTCAAATGGCATTATTGTTATTTGTGTTCTTAAGAAAATGCTGTATATGTGACACTACTGAACGAACTGGATGCAGTTGTGACACTTGTCTGAAAACATTATTTGAAGACACCACTTACCAGAAAGGACCGGCAAGCTTCTTTCATAAGGCAGCGTGTTAGAAAAAAAATATGAGGAATAATTTTATAAGCAATATGTGTATATTTTAGGGTGCAATCCTAACCAACTTTCCGGCACTGACCTAGCTGTGCCAATGGGGCATGTGCAGCATCCTGCAGTGGAGTAGTAGTCAAGGAGGCCTCCTCAAGGCAAGGGAATGTTTGTTCCCTTACCTTGGAGCTGCATTGCCCTGACCCTAGTGCTGGAACCTTGGTTAGCACTGAGCCCTTAAAGAGATAATACGATTGACAAAATTAAGAGAGAGAGATGAGGATTTTTATCATGTGGTGGTTGTCTGGGTTGTGCACTGGGAACTTGTGGATGCCAGTCTCACCTTAAGCATCAACTCACTAGGCTGCTTTAAACAAGCTCCTCTCGCTTGCAGTACAATCCTAAGCTGCACTGAAGCAGGCAGGCCATCGGGTCTGCGCTGCATCCAATGCAGCTTCTGAGGATTGTACTGCAAGCAAGAGCCTCCCCAATGCGCTCCTTGGATCTGCACCAGCAAAACTGCGGACACAGAACCAAGGAAGTCGTGCGGCCTGAATTGGGGCCTCTCAGCATAGATGGCTAGTGATCGGAGGTACCGATAAGTAAAAAAGATTTTTGTTACCTCTCAGTGGCCATCTAATTCCCCCCGTGCACTGTGTGTTCCATCAGCATAGCTGCATCACATAAGATGGTGGGTGATAGGATTGGGCTGTTAAGTACTATTGTTACTACCCCAATCCAGAGACCGTAAGTCATGCTTAAGTTCTATCACAAAAAATGGGATTTGTTACCCCGCAGCGGACTTCTCCCACTTCTGCAAGAACGTAAGTACAACGAAATTGGGATCCTTCTTGACTGCAAGAAGCCTTATAGAACCAGATGATTCCCTTCACTGCTCCTGGAGACTAGGTTTGGGCCTCTCTTGGCCCGTATTTTGATTGTTCTAGTCCAATAACTGAAAAGGCAAACATGCGGGGCTGGTATCATTACTACAGCCTTACGTGGTGAAATATCACTTTTCGTCCTTGAAAAAATATTATTCTTGCATGGGGCAGTAATTTGCTGTGCTCCTGCAGTGATTTATTTTGGGTGTGGAGAACTGTGAAGAGTCACCTTGTAGGGGACTTTCAGTTCGACAACCTTCTCAGAAAGAAAACCTAGGCAGAACAGCCCGTCCTGTAACGCCAGGCATGACAAGTCATTTCAGAATACCTTTCTTGTTTGAGCATTACCACTTCTTCCTCTCGCTGCTTGAGAAGATTCTTAATCGTTTCCAGCTCGCTCTCCAAGTGGCTGGTTCTTTGTTTCAGATCATCTTCCTGCCTCTTTTTCTCAATGACTTCTTCCTGTAAATGTTTGCATGCTTGTTGGCAGGTGAGCAAAGATTGCTCTTGTTCTTTCAGAGTGTTAGTAAATCTAAAAGTAAAAATATCAAATGTCATAACTGGAATATCCTGATATATATAAATTGTAGTTTTAAGTAGCCCTTACAGGAAATATGAATGCTATGCAAATAACTTTTCTGCATTGCCCTAGCATAATTCAATCGGTATGAACAGACTGTGTATGGAGGAAATATTTTGTGTTGCTGTTCTTGTTTCCCCAAAGGATGCAATGTTCCAGGAAAAGCATTATTGGATTTGGTTCCCTTTAGAGAAGAGAGCATTGGAGGCTTATGATGTTTTTTAAGTGGCATTCTTCGCAAATAATGCATAAGCAAAGGCAACATGCAAAGCTGCCTTATACTGAGTCAAGCTATTGGTTCATTTAGTTCAGTGGTTCTCAAACTTTTTAGCACTGGGACCCACTTTTGAGAATGACAATTGGTCTGGGACCCACCAGAAATGATGTCATGGCCGGAAATGCCATCATGATGATGCCAGAGCCTGCTGCTTTCCTGAGAACGCAGCAATAAGTTGGGTTATTCTCAGCCATGTTCCAATAGCAAAGTGAATCAGAAAGGAAAAAGCCTATTTACAACCTTGATCCAGGCAAAACAACTACACAGCCCCCCCCCCCTTTCCAGCATCCCATTTTCCCATATTTTCAATATGGCTGCTCTAGGTGCTTTGCGACCCACCAAAAACTGGCTCACCCACAGTTTGTGGACCCCAAATGTGGGTCCCGACCCACAGTTTGGGAACCACTGATCTAGTTCATTAGCTTTACTGACTTGTAACAAGTCTGCAAGGTTTCAGTCAGTAATGTTTCCCAGGCTTCAATCCTATAAACACTTTCCTAGGAGTAAGCCTCATTGTAAACAATGGGATCTACTTCTGAGTAGACATGCATAGGATTGTGCTGCCAGTCCTATCTCCAATGCCAGGAATTGAATCTGAGACCTTCCGCAAGCCAAGCAGTTATTTCATCACTGAGCTATGGCTGCGGTGCTTTAAGCACATTGCATAAACTACACTCACGCCAAAAAACAGACCCTCCTACAGGCTCACACTGGGGCAGAGAAATCCCAACCGGCTGAAAGGACAGCACAAGTCCCTTGTGCTGGCCTCCAGCTGTCGAAAACACGCTGTAAAGTGCTTTTGCGCCATTCACTGAGGAGTTAGGACAGCGCACAGATGTGCACTGGCCTTGGAACGCTGACTCCTAGGCCTGGAGGACCAAAGGTAAGGCTGGCCTTCTTAGGCTGGCACAGGGGCTCCGGGAGGCGTAACGAGGCGGGGAGAGGACATAATGGGGAGGGGGAGGTAGGGAACAGGTGGGTCCATGGGCAGCCCAGCCTGGGGAGGGCCTGGAGCCAGGATCAGGCCTTTGGCCCTGGCACGGGTGTCCCCCAATTGGGCTGCTCAAAGTTGTGCCGCCCATTTTGCAGAGAAGCCCCATGTAGGCCACTGAACATTACTTGGGGGAAGGGGAACATTTCCCCCTTTCCCCAGGAAGTGCGGCAGCGCCTCTGAGCCCTGGGCGAGATACGGGGCAGGCACGTCAGCCTGCCTATTCCTGCCCAAGGTTAGGACTGCGCCCCAAAAGACACCATGTACAGGGGGGCATGACAGAAAAAGGCAGGGGAAAAGAAAAGATGATTACATAGAAATAAAAAAAATAGAAAACAATACAAAGGGGGAAACGGCTCAGATTAAAAAAATGTTTACAAAGAGAATGAGAAGAATTTATTTGTTTAAATAAAATGATTTAATTTCCCACATTTCAGAGCTACATTTGCACACAATCACAACAAATTGCGACTCATACCGAGATTTGGATATTCCAATGTCAGATTTCAGGATTTGGAGTTCACTTTGATGATCTTCAGCTTCCTTTGATTTCTTTCTAAAACATAACATTTGGAATTATAAAGTACTCCCTGACCATGAAAATCAATATAAGTTTTCTTATGCTGCTCTGTTATGGACATTCTTTTGGCTAATAGATGAACAGAATAATGCATTCAATGGTGGAGGCGTGTGTGCGCGCACATGCATACTTCCATACAATCTGGCTTGTTCCCCCAGGACACTGGAAAAGAACCTTTTATTTTACAAGTGCTGCCACCCAGCGAGTTTCAAAAGGCGGCCACAAGAAATAGGGCCTTCTCAGTTGTGGCACTGACTTTATGGAACTCCCTCCCTCTTGATTTCTGAACTTCTCCCTCCCTGGAAAATTTCCAGAGAGGCTTGAAGACATTTCTTTTTATACAATCCTTCTGAATTCTTAGCCTTTTTAACAGCTGGCTTTTAAAGACCTGATGTTTTTTTTATGACAGCTGCTCTTATTTTTTATTGTATTAACGTTTTATTGCTGTTTTAAGATGTTCTTAATTGTGAGAGCTATTAATGTACAATTTGTGTTTCTAACTGTGATTTTAATTTTCTGTATTTCTTGACATGATCTTTGTAAGCCACCTTGGGCCCCTTCAGGGAGAAAGGTGGGGTAGAAATATTGTAAATATGTAAATAGATAAACAGTTCTGTAGAGAGCTCTGTCTGCTGTGCCTGAATTGATTTAAATTATAATAGCTCAAAGGGACTGATCATTTGACTCAATATTACAGAAACCATAATCAGAACTGGCATATTTTTGGCAGATAAGGCACTCTGAGGACTGGATGATCAATCCTCCCACCCAGAAAAAGAGACCCATCACATCAGGGCATGTGAAAACTCCAGATGTGTGGGGTTTAGGTGAATGCATAGCTACAATTTAGATTTTGCTTATACTGACGAAGACAGAATTCTAGTCTGCAAAACATCTGAACTTATTTTAAGAGTGCTAGACTAATTTGCAAAAAGAAAAACAATTCCCAATTGTTAACATTTGTGCAGATGCATGAAAGAGAAAAGCCCCAAAGCATGAACCAACAGCAGGTGGGGGACTGATACCTGGTGGACTAATAAAGCAGAGGGATATGAAACACATTGTTTTTGAAAAGAAGTGGAAAGACCATCCAAGAAGAAGAAAGAGAAAGGAAGGAGGAGAAGAGAAAGAGAATACTCTCTCTCTCTCTCTCTCTCTCTCTCTCTCTCTCTCTCTCTCTGTGTGTGTGTGTGTGTGTGTGTGTGTGTGTGTAAAATATATGCGAGAACACTAAACACCAGACAAAAAAAATCAAAATAGATTTAACAGACAGTAGGGTAGCTAGAAAGGGGTATAAGTATTGCAGGTGCCGCAACTCACTGTGTAAGTGGCCCAGTGGTGGGATTCAAATAAATTAACAACCGGTTCTATGTCTTTCAGGGCAGCCTTCAGGGCCATCCGCTGCCTTTCTTCCCTCTCCCAACCTAAAATTAGCAACCGGTTCTGCGAACTGGTGAGAACTGGCTGAATTTCACCACTGAAGTGGCCCCCCACTCACCATCAGAGCCATTCCGGGCAGTGATAGGCTAACTGACATGTTATATTAAGTATGCCATTGGTTCAGCTGTCGGGGGAGTGGAACCCTATCAGGATTACTGTGTGGGAGAGAGGATCTAAGCCTTTGCTTCTACCACTACAGTTCCAATCCAGATCAGGCCTCTTATGCTGCTGTTTGTTCCAGGAAAGAATCTGCCCATGAACAATTGGCCCCCACCACTGGAAGTCTGGTTAGTGGGGATATGGACTTTTCAGCTGACGTGAGTTTTCTTTCCTCTCTGGAGTGTATACGGTGTGTGTGTGTGGGTGTTGCTGAACTGATATTCTGTAAGCTGCCTTGCGGACCAAAAATATATCAATATTTTAATGAATACAAAAGGGACTTGGGAAGTCTCATCCTATAATTAACTTGTCATTTCACATTATGTATACAGCAATTGCTAATCTTTGTTCTCTCCTATGAAAGTTCTTCGTAATGAAACTTTCTTGCCAATTGAGAGATACTAGTGGAAGATAAGAATTGGAACATGAAATGTGAGGGAAAGGGTAATTTATTCCTGGAGAGTATACTGTCCAACTGGGTAGGAGATTATCATTCTTGTTGAGAAGCCCTGCTTAGCAGTGACTGTGGAGACCTACCAGAAGGCCAAAGTGCTCCCAAGGAGGCCAGCCTCTGTGAACATCCAGAATGGCCCTTGCTTAGCCTGCTGTTGGTTAACTATTTTACTGTCTGGCATGAAGCAACTGCAAATATCTTCTGGTTTTGTCTGGACTGTTTGGAGAAATACTTCAGTACTCAGGTTAGAAGCAGCGGCGTCATGCAGCTGGAACGCTGGACGGGAGGAACGGGTGAGCGGCAGCCTGCCTGTTGCGTACCGCTCCGTTTCGCCATCTTCCCTGCCCCCGAAATGGAGCAGTACAGTATGCAACGGGCGGGCTGCTGCTCACCCGTTCCTCCCGCCCAGTGTTCCAGCTGCATGACGCCGCTGGTTAGAAGCTACAGTCAATCCTCATTATCCATTAGGGTTAGGTTCCTGGAAATCCTTGTGGTTAGTCAATTTGCAGATAACAAATCATTGATTCTATGGAATCAATGGGGATTGGTGCAAGGGGTGCCTTACATGCCATCAGAAGAATCCAGCAGAGACCCTCAGGAAGCCAGCAGAGAGCAGCGGGAAGTGCCAAAAGATCTCTGAATGCTGCAGAAACTTTCCCGAGGCTGCAGGGGATCCTCAGAATGGCAACCTGCAACCAGCATGAACCCCTTAAACATGGCCGGCGGATGCTTCTGCCAGCCATTTTAAAGGGGTCAGTGCTGGTCGCAGGTGCCATCCTGAAGGTCCCTGCAGCTTTTGGAAGATCTCTGCATAGTGGATCAATCAATTAATCAATCAATCAATAGTATTTATATACCGCTTTTCATCCTGAAGAGAATTACAGCTCAAACCCACATAGGCCTACTCTGAGTAGGACCAGGGGTCTCCTTGAGAGTAGGAACCCAAGTAAAACTGAGGGGAAGACTCAACCAAGGAGGGGAAGCAGTCCATCGTGGGCTATAGGCCACGATGGGTTGGGAAACCTCCTTACATTAATAGTAGGCTACATCAGAATGCCAGATGCAAGGGAGTGGCAACAGGATGCAAGCATCTTGTTGTCTACTGAACTCCCTTAGGCACCTGGTGGGCCACTGTGAGATACAGCAAGCTGGACTAGATGGGCCTTGGCCTCATCCACTGGGGCTCTTATATGTTCTTAAGAAAGGAGAACCAATAGTCTCAAGGCCTGCTCCTGGTCTTCGCCCAAAGAAGCAACTGAAACAGTCTATATGTGTTCTATGCTGGGAGAGTTGACACCATCAGTCATATCTGACGCAGGAAGAGAAAGGGCTTTGTGAGCACAGCTGCAGGCAGGCAGCTGATCATACAGAAAAGATGCAGTCTCGTTCCCTGGATCAAGATCAGCTGAGTACTGTTTCAAACTAGTGCTCAGTTTTAAAGCTTTGAAATACAGAACTTCTAAAGCATGTATTTAGGAAAATGTATGTGACATTCAATGTATTTCTCCCACATGAAACCTACACCGATATTAAGAATCTTCTCCAAGAGCCTTCTTTGAGACCCCCTGCCTTCAATGGTGAAACAGGTGGTGACTTGACATAGGGTCTTCTATGACATAGGGTGTCACTTCTAACTGGAAATGCTCTATCCCTGCCCCCATGAATGCTCAACTGATGCCACCCCTAATATCTTTTCAATATCAGCTGAAGATGTTTTCATTTGTCCAGGGATTTTTTAATTCTCTATTTTTTCTCATCTTTATTACCGTTGTAGAGAAAATAACAATGAGGATTTGCCTTGAAGATCAGGGGGAAGCCTAGGGGCAGCGGTGTTATGCTGCCGGAATGCTGGGCGGGACACCCGGATGATCGACAGCCCGCCCGTCACGTTCCGGAGCGCTACGCCATTTGTGTAACCAATTACGTTGCTTGCGTACGTTACGCAAACGGCGTAACGCTGCGGAATGCGATGGGCGGGCTGTCGATCATCCGGGTGTCCCGCCCAGCATTCCGGCAGCATAACACCGCTGCTTAGGGGCTAATCCTATTGGGCATAATGGGGGCAGTACACTCGTTCTGCCCATGCAACTGGTAAGGTGCTGTAAAGAGCCGGTGGTAAACTATTACCAGCTGGTGCTGGGGTGAAGCCATGGCAAAGCTGTACTCGTGTGGCCCAGAGGGAGCACTGCAAGCTGGCGAGTGCCAGTATTGTGCTCTTTCCAGGCGAGGCAGGAAAGGGGTAGGGCAGGGGCAGAGTGGGGGGGGTGAGACAGTGGCAAGCCTCGGCACTGATCCCGACCTCTGTGTAGGGCCATGTGGCCTGACATAGAAGGCCTCACCTCTGTGTAGGCTAAATAGCTGGCACAGAGGCAAGAAGACCACTCGCCTGCCCTGCACCCTTACTGTGGGGAAAAGGGACAAACATCCCCTTCTCCCGTGGCACCTCCCATGGCTGCCTGGCTGCTGTGGGATGCAACGGTAGCTGCTTGGCTACTGCTGTGCTCCTGGGCAGTCAAGCAGTTTAGGATTGGGCTGTTAGTCTCACTTAGGATTCTCAAAGGTTGACAGTATGTATTGCAAAAGAGTGATATGCTTGCTGCTTAACTTAGGCAATGTATGTTCTTAGCATCACTTAAAATGAATACATCATCATTTACTGTAGCAACCATAAAATATTGATTTTGTACTGCCAGGTTTTTTCAGTAAATCACAAATGAAAGCAGTGAAGCAGGGTAACAATTCAAATGACACCAGAGCTGGGAATCTGGAAAAATTTGTCATCGTAACATTACTTCACCGATTAATAACTCTAGTTAATCTTTATATTTCTATTTGATCTGGAAATAGAATACAGTATTTTGCTAAATTTGATCCAGATTATATCGACTTCTCTGACAGCACAATCCTAACGTGGAGTTAGGCCGGCACAATTAGGCCAGCAAAGTTTGGCCTGCACAAGGGACACTGTAAAGTATGTTTGGACCTCTCTGAGAGTCAGAGAGACCAGCACACAGACTCTTCCCTGACTCAGAGAGTGGTGCTTTATGGTGTCTCTTTTGCTGGCCTAACTGTGCCGGCCTAACTCCAGGTTAGGATTGCGTTCTAAATTACATTTGGAATCTCATTATTGTGTACTTATGTACATGTATTCACTGTGCTATCATTTACACTACTGTTAAAATATTTGGACTGCTTAGCAACAGTATACAACTTGTGGTTCTGATAAAAAAACATGAATGCAGAAATTGCTATGTAACTACTATAATCCAGCTGTGCGCGCACGCACGCACACACACACACACGCGCATTCAAGAATCTCTGTATAAAGAGTTGGATTGGTGTTCTTTGGAATGATAATGCAAGTACGCTCATGGTGCAATCCTAACCAATTTTCCAGCATTGAGCAAGCTGTTCCAGTGGGGCAAGTGCTGCATCCTGCAATGGAGTACTAGTCACAGGGGCCTCCTCAAGGTAAGGGAATATTTGTTTCCTTACCTCAGAGCTGCATTGCCCTTACTCTGGTGCTGGCAAATTGGTTAGGATTGCACCCTCAGTGCCAGTCCTGGGCTTCTGCCCTCTGGTCGCATCCAGAGGTATTCTGAGAGCCGGAGAGACTAGTGTGGCTTCTCTAGCCCTCAGAACATCTCCAGAACATCTCCAGGGGGCAGTGGCAGGTAGCACCATCACCCCAGCTGTGCTGCCCAGGAGTACTTGCACTGTTGGCCCCCATCCGCACACCAGTGAGTACGCTACTCCTTAATACAAAACATTTAAATACACAAATATGAAATGAACTCTCACTCCAGGATTTGTTAATGTTTTACCGCTTCTGATACAGCCAATTTATCAGGAAAAGAAAATTACTCTTAACACAGCTAATCCTGTCTGGGATCCAATGAGGCCAATGGTTGGGCAGAAAGCCATTTCACAAATGCAGTGGGAAGGGTTTGGGCAATTCTCCCTTTCGGCGGCAGCTCTGTGTGCTTCATGGAAAGCTGTTTGACCTTCATGAGCTGCTTTGGGGAAATGGTAGGAGAGGAGTAGAAAAGAGAGGTTGTAGCTCAGTGGTAGTGCACATGCACTGCATGCAGAGGGCCCAATCTCTGGGCGTCCCTAGGTAAGGCTGGGAAAGACCCATATGTGAGAGCTATGACACAGAGTAAGACCATATGGCCTGATTCACCCCAAGGCACTTTCCCATGACAAAAGCCCCCATCAGAGTGTAACAGGCTGTGTACAATCTGACCCCTTGTACTTATTAGAATCAGTGGTGGTTTGGTGCTGGATACTGAACTAGAGGGACCACTTACAAGAACATAAGAACAGCCTTGCTGGATCAGGCCAAAGGCCCATCTAGTCCAGCTTCCTAAATCTCACAGTGGCCCACCAGGTGCCTCAGGGAGCACTTGATCTGACTTCATAGAATTATTCTTACAATGGTCCCTGAACCTTGTAGGGACCTTGTTGGAGCTGAACTGACAATGACACGCTGTCAGAAGGATTTTTCACCACCCTCACTCATTACTGTGCACAATCCAATATCAGTTTGACAGAGTTCAATAGATATCCTTTTCTGATGCTCAGCAGCAGTCATCGTTCAGATCAAGGGCTCAGGATGGTACCGCCCCTGCAAACTCAATTTCATTCTGAGCCAGCCACACTGTCACAATGGGTTCTTCACCCAAACTTAATGGCAGTCGTTTCTGTGTCTGACGTTCAGGATATAAGGGCTTTGCCTTGACTTTAGGCTCGTGCAGGTGTTTTTCAGTTAGCATCCCAGTTGGCATCGGTCCCTCCATCAGCCCTCAGACTTTGCAGGATTTCCTGTTTTCTTTGTGGCTCCTGTGTTCACTTTGTACAACTGTGGTTTTTGTTTTGTTTTTTCCGTTGTTGGATATTATGCTATTCGGAGTTGAGCTGGTGGCGTGCAGCTGTTTGTTATCACTGCAGCACTAGAATCTTTGTACTGAAAAGCTGGAACACAATGAGGCCTTTGTTCTGGATCCTGCCGTGCCATTGTTTTTTGTCTGCTGTCACCTTTACCTAAGTTCCTTTGGGGCAGAGTTTTTTTTTGGGGGGGGGAATACCTTCTGCCTGCTTGCTTTCATCAGCTGCAAAATCCTAAGCACACTTAATGGGAGAGTATCTCACTGAGTTCAGTGAGATTTCTGAGTAAACATGTTTAAAAGCTATAAAATCTGAGTAAGCATATACATATCTATGATATACATATACACATCTATGAAAAAAGAGATTTCTTACAGGTTATGTTAATACATTAATTGTGGCATTAATACATTAATAAACTTTAGTGGCCTATAGCATTCTTCACTAGAATATGTGGTTATTTGGCTTGTGTAAAGGTTGTAAATAGGCAACCTTGAGCCACCTTAAAAAGGGATGCTATTCAGAACAGTGAGCAGAGGATACGAAATTCTTTTTAACCCTCTGAAGATACTTTCCGCAGGTGAAAGTGAAACATTGAGACTAAATCCCACAATGTGTTTTTATCTGTGGCTAGAAGACTCAAGCATCGTTTTTAATTATGTTGTAAGTAGGCTTTTTTCCCTATCATTTTGCTATTGAAAAATGGCTGAGAAATAACTCAATTTATTGCTGCATTCCCAGGAAAGCAGCAGGCTCTGGCGTCACAACGACAGCACTTCCAGCCATGACATCACTTCTGGTGAGTCCTGGACAGATGGCCACTCTTAAAAGTGGATCTCGGTGCTAAAAGGTTTGAGAACAACTTATCTATGGAAAACGCTTTCCCCAAGTTTAGAGAGCTTGAAAGCTTCAATTCAACAAATTCATGAAAAAGGTCTATCAGTGGTTATTAGTCGTGATGGTTATATGGAAGCTCCAAATTCAGTATATCTCTGAATATAATTTGCTGGGACATAAATGCTGGGACCAGTGGGAGAGGGCTATTGCCTTGCTTGTGGGTTTCCTGAAGGTATCTGGATAGCAATCATACCGTTGGAAAAGGGGGTAAGATACTGGACTAGATCCTTTGGTCTGATCCATCCATGCTCTTCATAAGTTCAAGTTTCTTGTGTTATAAAGGTTTCCAGTCTGGGTTCATTTGTTTTTGTAATTAACTTACTCATTCAAAAGAAGTTCAAGTATTTAACCTCTGGATGTAATCTAACATACAATGAATTAACAAAAGCCCAAATATAGTAAGATCCATGAGTCACAAACTATAACATAAAAATCTCTGCGATTGTCTAATCTCTAAAGGCTTAAATAATGTTATTACATTATTCATTATACCTTATATTTTAGTGCATAATTACAGGGGAATCAGGCAGAAAGAACTATACCTGATATGATTAAATTTCTTACATGAATAGTTCTTTATAGTGGCTCATTTCAGCAGCTGCTTTCTGGAACTGAAGTTCAATTGTCTCTACTTGACTTGTTAAATCTGAAACAAGAAATTAGTATTATTTCCGTCGTGCTCCTCATCCCCACCAAAGACCAAGAGAGTCCTCAAATGTTACAGCAGATAGTCTTTTACAGTGTGATTTATAGTTTACCTACTGATTTTTATAGTTGCCTTTCTTGGCAGCTTTTAGTGAATACTGATAAGAATTTACAATATAATGTGGTGTATTTCCCTTTCTGTAAGAAAGCATTAGAACATAATGTACCCTCTGTACAGATGCTGACTTGAAAACATAAGCAAATGACAGAATTAACACCTTTAAGAGGTTGACTGTGATAAGAATTGGACTTCTACTATTATGTAAATGGTCAGTAACAAGCAATGAGTCCTGTTCACTGTTATAGTCCATAATCACTGAAACATGAAAGCTACAGATTTGCATAAACAGTGCAATAAATCAAAATTTGGAAACAGAGTCCAACATTTCCTCTTGCGTTGTTCCATTCTTAATGCATTGCACATTACACCACATTGTCAATAAAGTTGCCTTATCTTGAGCCAGACCCTTAAAGTGCAATCCTAACTTGGAGTTAGGTTGGCACAGTTAGGCCAGCAAACAAGGCTGTGTTTGGGCGTGTTACAGCACAAACTGTAAAGCATGTTTGGACCACTCTCTGAGTCAGGAATAATAGCGCATGCCTGTGTGCTGGCCTCTTTGACTCTGAAAGTGGTCCAAACGTACTTTACCGTGTCTCTTGTGCTGACCAAACTCTGCCGGCCTAACTTTGCCAGCCTAACTCCAGGTTAGGATTGTGCTCTTAGTTTATTAGCTCAGTACTGTGTACACTACTGGGCTGCAGCTCACTTGAACTGCGGACAGAGGCCTTCCTTGGAGATGCCACAGACTGAACCCAGAATCTTCTGTATGCAAAGCAGGCCCTCTGCCACGTGAGTTACAGTCCTTTTCCTCAGGGTCCACAGGAACATTCCCAAGTGTTCAGAAACTGAATACAAAACTATTCTGCTAATTAGCTGAAATCAGTGAGAATGTTAATTTACACAGCACAATTCTATTCCTGAAATATGCCAGTTTATGGCCATATATGCCAGTGCAGAAATCCACTCGCTGATGGATGCTCCACATGTGTCTCAGATGCCAGTGCAACTCTACAGATGGAGAGGCCAAAACAGGGGGAAGCCTGGGCTGTAACATGGAAGGGACACAGGAAGTCAATGTATGTCATATCCTAACCCCTTTTCATATGATGGACACAACCACGGCACAAGAAAAATGCTACACCAATAACAGAGCTGGCATAGGGAGGAGTAACCCATAGGGAACAATGGGGAAGGGAAAAACACTAGGGAAGGGCATCTCTTGCAACACCCCACCCCACTCAGTTTCCTATGACAGACTATAGGATACAGAGGCCAGTGTCCACTGGAGCAGGTAGGCGCTCTGCAGGCTGGTGGAGGACAGGGAAAGGTCAGAATGGAGGTGAGAAGGGGGTGTAATGGGGCTGGGGAGGGTGGGGCGTAGTGGATTAGGCCCATGAGAGGGTGAGATCAATAGGGCCGACTCCAGGCATATCCTATCCCCCTTCCTGGGCCCCCTTCCCAGACCTGATTTCCCTTCTTGGGGCTGTTTAGACTTGCACCAGCAATTTTGCTATTGTGAGCCCAATGGCTGCTGGAGTTTACCCTGGGGGGGGGGAGGGGAAGGGGATGAATGTCCCCTTTGCTCAGGGAGACCTCCAGCAGCCTCTATGCTTACGCTGGATGCAGTGGCCACTGCACTGGCACCACTGCATTGCGGGACTTTGGTTGGGATTGGGCTTCAATATCCCACTTTTCTATCAACAATAATCAGAGTAGAAAGCTTAGTTAGACTGTGGCCGCAATCCTGATCAACTTTCCAGCACTGAACTTTCCAGCACTGATCCTGATCAACTTTCCAGCACCAATGGGGCATGTGCTGCATCCTGCAGTTGGGGGCAGTCACAGTGGCCTCCTCAAGGTAAGGGAATGTTTGTTCCCTTACCTTAGAGCTGCATTACCCTTACCCCAGTGCTGGAAAGTTGGTTAGGATTGCACTCTGCATAAAACAGCATCTACGTTAACAGCACATTCAGACTGGCAAATAAAAGAGTGTCACATTTTTAAAAATACATCAGGAACATCAAACAAGTCACAATCTATTCAACATCAGCTCATCATACTCAATACTGTATGATGGAGCTCAATACTCAACATACTCAATACTCAACTCATCAATAAGGTGAGTCTCAACCACCCTGTGAAAACCATGCAGTGAAAAAAACCAGGTGGATCTCCCCCACAAAGACATTCTATAGCCTGGGTAATACTACAGAAAAGATCCTAATTACTGTAATTAATTACTGTAATATAACCAGATATCTGGTGGCAGAGGGACAGTTATGGATACCAATAGTCCAAATTAAGATCCAGACTAAAACGGCTAGAAAAGTGACATAAAATGTGAACACGGGAAGGGAAAGACTTTGCAAGCTGATGATCAATATAAGAGGACAAAGAGTTTTCCAGAAATGTTAATTTGCTTTTAACAAGTACAGCAGGTCCACAGGGACACATGATCACTGCAAGCAATGAAGAAAACAAACAACTTTCACAGACCCCCTGAGGAGTTAATCTGTCAGCTTTCATTAGCGCACAGTGGCTGCAGAATGGCTGGGCTGCCTGCACCCCGCTGTGGACATACGGGAGCACCTCAGACTGCACATCTCCCAACTCGGCTGTTTCCCCTTCAGAGAAGCCATTTAAGCGAACTGGGTGGCTGTTGCACAGGAGGGGGAAGACGAGGTCTGTTTAAACACAATGTTTGAGAAGACCACAAAAATGGCCACAGTTGTTGGAAAATAGCTGTGCGCTTTACATTACAGAACAGCCTTGTATTGCAATGTCCTGTTGTGTAGCCTTGAGAACCTTGGATGGAAAGGTGATACATGAAGGCTTATAATAAAATAAAATAAAAATAAAATATAATAAGAATAAGAATAAGAATAGCAGCAGTGAGACAAAAAAACTTGGGAGTTTTAGCAATTGTGGCATAAACTTTGTAGGCTGGAAGCTGCCTGCATTTTTGACTCTATAAGCCAGTGTTATTCAAACTGTGGGTCGGGACCCACCTCGGTTGTGGAAAGGGGGGAGCAACTGTCTTGGAAACTGCAGACATAACTCTTGCTATATTCCTTTTGAATTTTGAAAACAGTTTGAATTTTCAAGAGAGTTTTTGTTTATTTGTAGTTCAGTGCTTTTTCATAGTATTTTGTCCTAATGTTGCTTTCTGTCATCGATGTTTTATAGCTGTGCATTTGCTTCAGTCCAAGAATGTCAGTTTGCATTCTAGGAGTGTCATTTGATTACATCACACTGATAGCACTCTCTGCTTGATGATGGCACTTCCGGCTATGACATCAATTCCATGTTAATGACATCACTTCCGGTGGGTCCCAACATGAGTGCCATTCTACAAAGTGGGTCCTGGTGTAAAAAGTTGGAGAATCACTGCTCTTAGCAAATTGCCCTCTAAGATACCACTTTCCTCTTGTGTCTACATTAAGGCCAATCCTACCCAAATTTCCAGTACTGATGCAGCTGTGCCAACTGGGTGTACCCTGCATCCTGCGTTCGGGGGGGGGGCGCAGTCATGGAGGTCTCCTCAAGGTAACGTTTGCTTCCTTAACTTGGGGCTGTATCGGTGTAGAAACGTTGGATAGGATTGGGCCCTAAGAGCATACAAGTGTATGCTTTGGTGACTGGGCATGAAAGAAGCACTTGTCACAAATAGCATGCAGCTAGGGAGAATCAATGGAAAGGGGTTACAGACAAAATCATTTTTAATAGAGACATTGCAAGTAGGGACACTGGCAACCATAACCTCCTCCTAACTCCCCCTTCCCAAAACTGCTTTATTTTTAAGAGAAAAAAAACATGTTGGGATGCCAATATGTACATTTGTTTTAGCCCTATATTAGAAACCTGCACTAGTCATAGCCACATGGGGCAAATCAACAGCCCAATCTTCTCCCCTGCCAGCTTGGAGCATGCAGCACTGCCAACAATATACACACAACATTCTATACTGGGAGGGGGCAACCAAACAGTCTGGGAGAGGCAAGTAAATTTTTTTTTAAATTTACTGTGGTGAAGTTGTAACTCGGTCATGACACTTACCTTCACAAAAGCTACCTGGCTGCCAATGCGTCTCCTCGGACCTACACCAGCTATTTAGCTAGCTTAGGTCCGATCAGCCTTGGGGGGCAGAAAAAGGGGGATAGGATCTTGGCAAGATCCACCCCTCCCAACCTGCCCCATTTCCCCCCCCCAGACCACCTGCACCATCAATTTACTTGCACCAGTGTCGACTGGGTGAGCCACTGATGCACACACGAGTTTTCCAGCCATTTGCGCTGGTGGTCCTGCAGTGCACAACAGCAGCATGGATTTTACAATGCTGGCCTGGGGACTGACAAAAACTGATTGTGAGATCCGCTCTAGGCCCTCAATAGGATTGGGTCATTAAGCTGCATAATTTTCAAGTTTCATTTTATTTGTATTCAGAATATTCTATTTAGCTTAATTATTTTCTTTTCCCAGAACATTTCTTATGTTGCTGTTCAGATGTAAGCATTTGAAAAATCTGACAAGGACAAAAAAAATATCATAACTTTAGATTATGTCAAAAAGGTATTGTCAACAGCTATAACAGAACTGGTCACAGTGACCGTTCTCTTACAGGCCAAGCATTGCAGAGATATTAAAGATTCCACACAATCACACTGAATGTTGAAATAACTTTAAGTGAACCTTTTACGGTTTTTTAAACCCATCTTTCCCCGTGAACTGCATTTAGTGAGAGGAGAACAAAATTACATTTAACAAGTGGAAGAGCTGTTACATACAAAATAGTTCCAAAACTATTTTCAACAACTATTTCAAGGCTATTCTGTTGGAAGATTCAATGTGCCAACAGGGATTTGTCCAAGCAAAGAAACATTTGAGAAATAAAACCTCTTCAATATTTATATGGTTGCCAGGTCTCATTGAAGGACATTAATAACAGATTAAGAGATTAAGATTAAGAGATTAACAGATTAAGATTAATAACAGATTAATAACACTCCTAACCTGGAGTGAGGCCATTGCATTTAGGCCGGCACAAGGGCCACCGTATAGCACAGTGATGGCAAACCTGTGACGCGTGTCAAAGTTGACATACCGCTACATTTGGGGTGACACACCAGCAATCACCAATACTTGACAAAAACTGAGTTTGTTTTACTCATTTTTCATTTTTGTAATTTTTTGATGTTTCTTTATATAATACATAGCACCACACATGACTGGACTGTATTTTTTGTTTAAATAAATGCATATAAAGAATTGTTTCTCTTTTTGGGGAGAAGGAGGTTGACACACCAAAAGAGTTAAGTTAAGCATTTTCCTAAGTTTTGACACACCGAGCCCAAAAGGTTCGCCAGCACAGGTATAGCATGTCTGGACCATTCTCGGGGTAAGGGAAGATGGTGCACGTTTGTGTGCTGGCCTCTCTGACTCCGAGAGCGGTCCAAACATACTTTATGTTGTCCCTTGTGCTGGCCAAACTTTGCTGGCCTAACTGTGACAGCCTAACTCCAGGTTAGGATTGTGCTCTAAGAATTAGCTAATAGAAGTGTTAATGCTACATACAACTTAAAATGAAAGGGGCAATTCTCATGTTATAGGCCTCACATGTGAGGATCTTGGAGGAGCTCATATGTGTAAATAGCTTTCTCATGGAGGTTGTAATCTGCAAGGACCATTCATCTCAAAGCCCTGGTCTGTGGACTCTTCCCATGAAGGCTAGGATGAAAGCTCTCCATGATAGCAGTTTGATCTATAGGGTGAGTGTGTCTTGAACATTATAGCAGTGGTTCCCAAACTGTGGGTCTGTGGTCCACCAATGGGGTCACTGCCCAATTTTGGGTGAGTCATAAAACTGACAAGGTAGGTTAAGGATTAAACAACCTGCTACATCAAGGATTAAACAACCTGCTACTTTTTGGGGGGCGGAGAACTGCTGCCCAATAACCATTATAGCCACAGAGATTTGAATGGCAGCTTTGAATAGAGACCTTTTCTTTGGTGAGATGCCAAAAGGTTTGGGAATCACTGCATTATAGCATCTGCCTGGAGTCACCACCATATGGAATATTCCCAGCAGCCTCGTATGGGCTGCTTATGTAGGGAACATGAGCATCAGCCCTAGATAAGGAATATCAATAATAAGTAACACCAGGAAATTGGTTTGTTTGCTGAAGTCAGGTCATGCACGATATTCCTCCTAAGGCAGTGGTATTCAAACTTTTTAGACAGGGACCCACTTTTTAGAATGGCACTTGCGTCGGGTCCTACTGGAAGTGATGCCATTCATTTGGAAGTGATGGCATAGCCAGACATTACATCATCAAGCAGGGAGTGCTGTCATTGAAACCTAATAAAATGACACTCCTGAAATGCAAACTAGCATTTTTGGACTGCAGCAATTGCACAACCATGAAACATCCCTGGCAGAAAGCAAGATTAGGATAAAATCTGATGTAAAAGCACTGAACTAAAAACAAAATTTTAAAAAACCTTCACTTGAAAATTCAAACTGTTAATGCTCACAAAAGGAATATAACAAATATAACAAGCCATTTAATTTTATTATGATTTGCCTGAAAATGGGAATTTCATGTTCAAAAGCGATATATAAATACTTTTTGATTGATTGATTGATTGATTGATTGATTGATTGATTGATTGAAAAGAGTAAAGTCTGCAATTTCCAAGATGGCTGCTCCCAGCTTTCCGCAACCCACATGACATCAGGTCGAGACCCACAGTTTGAAAAACACTGTTCTAAGGATGAAAATATACCTAGCAATTTTGTGTGCGTTTGTGCACACGTGCATACTTTGGGGAGAAACAAGTATATTTCCTGCAAGAACTGCTACTAAACGTATTACACTGAAATAACATACACATGGCAAATCAGGTTGTTTTGGGAAATTTTTTGTTTTGCCAGGGTAAGCTATAGAAGCATAATACTCTCTTCAAAAGAAAACACCCTTGGGAAGCAGGGTTAAAGTTACTTTATCTGAATTGTAAAAGAGAATATGCTCTTAAGAGCAAAAATCTGACAGGCAAAACTATAAAATACATCTCTGCAATATTATTTTTCATGTTTTAACAACGTGAGTTATTACAGAGTCATTGTTTACAATAAACTAGCATAAATGATGCAATAAAACAGAAGAGAGAAAGCCAAAATACTGTTACATTAAGCAAAGCAAACCTTCCATTGCTGAGATATTTTAATGGAAAATTAATCCATCTGAAAACTGAGGAATTCCATGAGTTAAAGTGTTTAATTAGCTGCCATCTGGCTCTATTAAAAGGAACTCTTAAACAATATTTCCCATGTTGTGGACTTGCTAGATGTATATAGTTGTGAACTTATGAGTGTATGCCACTCATAAGATCTACAAGCTCAAGACCTTAACTAGTTCACACTGTCCCATTACTCAACCCAGAGATCTCTGCATTCCACTAATACACAGACCTCCCATACAAGCCAGTTCCTCTTATCCATTTCAGTGGCGCTCCATGCACTCCTCCTTTGGGTGTATGGATCTGACCTCTCTGAGTCAATGAGTAGGGAGCGCCTTCTGGCAAGAGGAACTCTGCATGCAAATTGAAGTCCAAGTAAGAAATGGCTACATTGTGGTGCTAAGTCTTTGTTCCTACTATCTGTCCTTCTGGCCCCATTCTAAAACTTCTCCCCAGGCTGAAAATGTACGGAATTGACACGCAGCTTGGTTGTCAAGCCTCACTGCACTTTCACTCATAGCACTTTCATACAATTACAAGAAATTGTTAGAAGGCCTACAGCCCAATCCTACCTAAATCCCTGTACAGTGATGCCGCGGCGCCTGTGCAGCTTCTGCTGCATCTCACAGGGGACTTTTGGCTGCAGGACATTTGTCCCCTTGCCCTGGGGTAAGGACCAGCAACTGCCATGGGGCAACTTGCTATGCAGCAGCGCTGGCACAAGTCTGGGAAAGGGGGTCAGGTTTCAGATTGAAGCCTACGGGCTCAAATCCTCAGCCCCTCCGCGCAGGAAGTACGAGGATACCACCCGCCCTGGTGCTGCAAAAAGCGCTGTAAGACAAGGGCAACACAGGCGGCGAGCTCGCACGCCTACACTGCAGCACTACCAGCACCTCATCGCCCGGAGGCGGCGACACCAGCGAGAGATAAGGTTACTTCTTGCCAGTATTGCAGGGATTCTGGGTGGGGCGATAGGGAGTTCCTGGGCAGGGGTTGGGGCGGAGCCGGGGTGGCACCTGCAGCAAGCTTCGCCGCCGATCCTAACTTCCATGTTGGGCCACGTGGCCCTACACAGAAGCTCTCGCCTATTTGCTGGCTAGATAGCTGGCGCAGGGGTGAACAGACTGCCCGCCTGCTTGCACCCTTACTACAGGAAAAGGGGACAGGCGTCTCCTTCCCCCACGGAGCATCCTGCAGCTGCCCAGCTGCCACAGGATTCAGCAGTAGCCACCTGGCAGTCTGGCAATTCTGGATTGGGCTGAGCAGTGGCGTTATTCACCCGGTACGCTGGGCGGGACTTACCTTTGAGCGGCAGTCCGCGGGCAGGCGGGAAAGCGGCGGAATGCGGCGTGACGCAACGGGCGGACTGCCGCTCAAAGGTAAGTCCCGCCCAGTGTACCGGGTGAATAACGCCACTGGCTGTGAGTCTTTTGTTACACTTCTCACACCTTTTTAGGTTAGACCAAAGGGACCTCAGGGCCCAGCGGTCTGCCTTCAGCACCCACCAGCTGGGAAGAGAGGCCTGCTCCAGCCAGATCAACCCCTTTCAAATAAGAGCCCAGGCCCAGCCTGCTGGCAAGAGAGCTCCTAACAAGAAGCATTTCCAATTTTCCTTCAATTTTGTTAATATAAACTTATTCTTTGGAACCATCACCGCTTTTCTTGGGCTATCAGTGCCAACGAAAGGAAAGGGGCTGCAGTCTCCTCCCGCTGGAGCTGCTCTCCGCACCCACTTCTAAGCCCTTCCAGCCCCCTTGGTGGGAGCAAATTATTTTGAAAGTCAAGGAGATTTTTAAAGATCTTCTAAATTGAATTCATCAAAAAATTAGAAACTTCACATCTCTAAAAATATGTTTTGGTTTACCCAGCTTTTCTGGGGGGAAACAAGAATTCAGTTTACCGGTCGTTTATGCCACGACTGGTCATAATGTCTTTCTGTTTATTGAAAATAAGAAACCATTCATTTCCTTCCAGAGGAAAATAAGAATTCAGTTTACTAATTTTCTGGTCATACTGACCTCTGAGAAAACAGATTAGAAAAGGAAAAAATAACACAAGCATGAATATTCAAAATTACTTCAGCGAGAACAAGCGCGGCTGTATAAATACATTAATTTTTAGCTTAAGAGCCACAATATTTGCTTCAGTGCTTGTTACTTAATACAATCGTCACTTTTGATGAAACTTAACTAATGCCGGTCCTATATAAAGAAGTACACTGCAGCTTCACTAGAATGTGGGGGTCAGATCTGGGGGGTTATTTCCTATGTTGCAGCTCTGCAGAGCTTCAGGAATGGAACTCCTCTCAGGCTTGCAGTGGAGGGTGACACCACTCTGATGGAGGGTGCTCTCAAGGAAGCGAATGGCTCTTTCTTAGCCAACTGGTTGGCTGGGGAGATTATTATAATGAGGTTCCGTCTGAACGATGAAACTTGATTTGGGAACCCAGCTGGGAATATAGTATAGGTTGCTCCTGCTCGTTGCAAACAAGTGGCGTGGAGCGGTTCTGGACGCCGCATTCTTTGTAAGTAAAGGGAAAGTTGGGCTGGTTCCAAACAGCCTCTTCCTGCCTGCTTGGTGCTTCCTAAGAAACAAGTAAGTGGGGAGAGATGATCTGGCGCAATGGCAGCTTTCTCTCTTCCCCTTCTTCTTGCAGCAGCACTTGGAGTGGCCGCTGCCGCAATCCGCTTGCAACTTGCTCTGAGCAAGACAGAAGAAGACCAGAGCACCCGGTAGAGAGGCTGGAGAAGGTGGTGGATAGGCTGGGAGATAGTATGTTCACCACCATTCCAATGGTGCTGCTCCACACAACCAGTTCAGGTTGCTCCATGACAAGGCAAGCCCTGCCTTCAACCTCCCTCTCTTCACTTTTCGTGTTCTTCCTCTGAGCTGTGCCATAAGCTACTGCACTTGGTCCCCAAATCCCTGTGTGGTCATATTGCACACATCTTAAAAGCACAGACAGCAAGGAGAGTGCAGATACCCTGTTTACCAAGCATCCCAGTGTGAAGCTCTTCAGTACAGCAACTGGCATAGAGGCTGGGGGTAAACCCGACTTCTACTTTGAGACCAGCTACATTTCCAGCTTTGCATCTGCAACACCAGCCTGCAGTTTCTAGCAGAGGATGAATGTCGTAACATTTTGAGAAACATAATGAAAGTGCAGACCACAACAAAGATAGTTCTGACCAGGGGAGGAAACCAGTGAGGCCATCTTCAGAATTGACCTCAATGAAGAGTGAGACTCCTCCAGATTAGGATTGTGCCCTAAAACAGGAGCCTTCATTAGTGTCAACTTGTGAGCCACCAAGGTAGATGGTGTGGTCCTGTCCCAGAAGACTTGGCACCTGAACAGTGTTCTGTCTCCTTTTAGGGAGCTCCCCCCCCCCAAAAAAATCTGGCTGCCTGCCCAGAAAACTAGGAATTCCTTACTTGGGAATCTCCTATTCTGGGGTGAGGAAAGGGTAGGCATTCTAGACCAATGGGAGTGCTCCTCACTCCGGAAGGCAGGGTGGATCAACAGATCTTGACTCCTCCCTGGTGGGAGGGGATCCCGGTCCCAGTCCAGTTTGACGAGCTGGAATCCTTCACCACCTCTCGCTGCCAATCGAACATCCCCTCTGCGACTGGACCAGCGTCCGCGTGTAGAGCCACGCAGCCAACTAGTGAGAAGAACTCAAGCAAAGCAGAAACATGCAGACAACAAGAACACAGATGCCCAACTGGACACCCACCCAAGCCTGGTTCTGATTTAGCTAGTTCTTCTGCCCAGTGGAAAGCTGCACGGGCCATGAAGGAATTGGCTGTTGCTGCTCGAAAGGCTTGGGAGGAGGCTTGAAAATCCCGTCTCATGGCTGCCTCCTCCACGTGCTTGTCGCATGGGTCCCTCGGTCCCCCTTCACCCTCAGAGGGAATGACCATGGAGAAAGGGACAGCTGCAACTGGAGGGTCCACAGCTGGCACCAGTAGGGAGGACAGGACCTGCTCTGGCAGAGAATAAAACGTGTTAATCAATCTCCTATTATGCTTAGCAGTGGTAGGTGATTTCCACTCTTCGTCCAAAACCCTCTGGAAGGTTTTGTGAGACTTGGGAGCTTTGCCCCTAGCCCGCTTCTTGCGCTTGCGGGGGGTGCGGTCCTCTTTTGAGGAGGAACTATGCCCAGTACTGGACAGATTAACAGGGCTAGGGGTTCTGCTGCGCCGTTTGCGCTTCCTGGGCTGCAGTTTAACGTGCCCCTTCTGGTCAGCCTTCGCGGCACTGACAACCAGCCCCTACCCCTTAATTACCTCCCTCATGGCCACCCTCACCATATCAGTGACCTGGCGCTGCATGTAAAGTTTGGTCAACTCTTTAATTGTTTATAAGCTTTTTTAGTATTTTTTTAATGTACTATGTTTTATTTTATTTCATTGTCCCCTTCAGCATGGGAGAAAGGGGGATAGAAATATAGCAAATAAATAAACTCCCAAAGCACTAACTTGAGGTGCCGTCCCCTGTTCTTCCTCATCTGTTTGGCAAATATTTCGCAACGGACACAGGTGCCAGCAATGTGACTCTCAAACCGAGGAGACAAGTGCTATGTTTATCGGGGG
This sequence comes from Lerista edwardsae, assembly GCA_029204185.1. Lineage (NCBI taxonomy): Eukaryota > Metazoa > Chordata > Lepidosauria > Squamata > Scincidae > Lerista > Lerista edwardsae. Next base: position 49,675,585 of record JAJKFI010000002.1, on the reverse strand, counting down.
AGGAGAGTTTTGCCCCACAGTGGTGACACTTTGTAAAGGCGATTCTATTCTCCCTATGAGGTAGGGCTAACTAGCTTACTAGCTATTAATTTTATTTCATTATTTTTTTAGGAGCGCAATCCTAACCTGTTGTTAGGCCGACACAGTTAGGCCAGCAAAGTTTGGCTGGCGCAAAGGACACCGTAAAGTATGTTTGGACCACTCTTGGAGTCAGAGAGGCCAGCACACAGATGTACCCCATCCTCCCTGACTCCGAGAGTGGTTCAATCACGCTTTACGGTGGCCCTTGTGCTGGCCAAACTGTGCTGGCCTAACTCCAGGTTAGGATTGGGCCCTAATTAAGTAACAACTACTATCACACAGGTAGAGAATAAAGATGAAAACTGAAGTAAAAGTCTCCTAAAGTTTTCTTATGGACCAAAGACAAAGGGCAGTGTTCTTCACAATGCTGTTTCGGCTGAAAGCATCTGAGAGAATGGGCATTCTTTTCACTGTTGAGACCAGCACTCAAGAGCAAGGCAGAACACTCAGCAAAGCTCTGGACGCTTCCAAGTTCAGCTAGTGCACGTGTAGAACTCCAGTGGACAAAGCCCATGAAGAAAAATGGAAAATTTCCCAATCCCTGAAGTACTGGATTGCATAACCATTACTTCAATCGGACTGAAGTAACCATTATGGTTGATTGTGGCATGAAAGCCGTTCAGTACTGTAAATAGTGCTGTTTATGACTTGAAATCACATACTGTGCGTGAAAGCAGTGCTCTGCAATTACACTGCCATTTTGATGAATCAAAGTCATCTCCCAAATAGCACAACCTGTACACTTTTAAAATATTTCAAGCTTCCAGTTGGAGTTGTAGACTAAATGGCGTGATTGCTGTCGAAGTCTGGAATTAAAATAGAAAGGTAATACTTTTTTTTTTAAAATGTGTGGATATCTGCAACAGGAAAAGGAACAAGAGACAAACATCGTGCATCTTGAATTTCAAAAATGAGACTGCTGGATACATTTAGCAGAGATTCTGGATGGTGCTAAAAGTTGAATGCGCCTAAAAGTTCTGTGCTTGGCCACATTCGAGGTTCATTAGGGATAATCAAGCAAAGCAAGCAAAGGGTACATCCAGGCAAATATGCTAAAAACTCATAGTGCTGGGAACTCACTTTGAACTTGTGTGTGGCTACAACATGGCGAATCAAACATTGCGCTCTTTCCCTCTGGCTGGCTGCTTGGTCACTGCTACCTCCACTTCCCATTCCTCCATCTGCTGGCAAACCAAGTGCCTGGCAGCCAACTGCCTGAGACAGGAGAGGGTTGTGTTGTTTCCATCTTGGACTGCAAAGCACTTTCTTTCCTACCAGGAGGAATGGGGGAAGCAAGAGATCAGGTGAACAAGGCAAGGCAGCAGTGACACGGGGGCAGGTAAGCAAGCACAGAGAGGCAGCACTCCATAGTTAAATGCTTGCTTGCCTGCTCCATTGCTGTGACTGCTGCTTTGTCTTCCTCCTGCTGCTGGAAAAGAAAGGCGCCCACCACTTGAGCCCCTGATATGGAAGTGGCAAAACATCCTCCCATCATGGGCAACTGACTTGCTGTGCACTGCATTCCCACAAAGAAGAAGCAAGCACAAACCTGTCTTCACTTCACCAGTATGCTACCCCTGCCTGTACAGAGCATTTGTAATCAGTGATGTATCGTGGGTGGAGCCTGAGGTGCAGCTGCTCCAGGCGCAGTTCAAAGGGTGGGCACAATTTTTGCAATATCAAAATGCAAATAACAGCACCTGCAAAAATTTTGCACCCCCCTTCCAAACTCACCACCAGTGCATGGTTGTATGTGATGCGAATAACCCTTGGAGTTGCAATGACTTCACGTCACCACCCATTTCCTTATCTGGAGGCTCTCCAACAAAGAGTTTAATGAAGAAGGCATTCCAATCCACCCTCACTTCCGGTTCCTCCAGGAGGCACTTGAGTGGAAAGGAGGGTGGAAGCAACAGAAAAAACAGTATGAAAGAAGTCATATTCAGAAAGAAGTCTACTCAGAAGTAAGTCCCATTGTTGGCAATGGGTCTTACTCCCAGGTAATTATGCATAGAGAAATGCCTGTGAGTAGTTCGGGATTCAGAAAAACACATGCTAGATGTGCTGTATTTTCCTCTGCAACCCATGCTCTAACAACTTCTACCCCAAATGGGTTTCCAGTTGGATAAGATGTTGGGGAAAGTATAGTTTGGGGAAAAAATTACAGGGGGAAGGTGGTAGGCAGAGGAAGGGTTAAAAAGGCTACCTGCTCTCATGCAATGATTTTACACTGCTTTCCTCCTGCTTTCTCACAATTTCCTCCCATTGCAGAGACATGCCAACTGGGATTCCCAGCTGCATGTTAGATGCAGAATATTAGTATCAGCATTGGAACGCTTGCTTTTTCGCTGTGTATTTATTTCAAAAGGCTCTAAACATGGCTACTGTGCAACCCCAGAAACTGGTATCCTACAATCCCAGTTTAAGGACTCTTGCCTCCTATTCTAGTAAAGTAGATCGAATTCATCAAGGCCAGGGGTGTGGGTGTAGAGCAAATCCAATGTGTTTATGAAGACAAAAATCTCTTATGGCTTAAACCTGAGGAGAAAGAAACATACAAGGCATGCAAAACATGCAGAAATTAGTGTAAGGATAGTGAAGGACAGGAATGGAATGAAATGCAACAGTGCTATCTGGATGGTATCCTGGAGTGACCCACTTCAGAAATTTACATGCCACTTTTAGTGGTCATGGTCATGTGTTTGTAAATCAGCACCAACTTTCTCTTACCTCGTGTGTGCTTTTCCAGTTCATGACATCTGCTTTGCAATTCACTCTCTCGCAAGAGAGATGCCTGAAGCTGCTCAGTTTTCAGTTCCACCGCATTAGACATCAACTTCAACTGCTGCACCTCCTTCTGGAGGACTAGATTTTCCTCCTGGCACTGTCCTAAGACTTGATTCAATCTGGATATTTCTGAAAATACAATAAAACTGTGATCAAGGGACCAGATAAAATCACAGCCGCAGTAAAAATGCTTGTCTTCTGTTGGGATCATGGAATTTTTCTGACTCAGTTACAAGATGTAAGTTGTTACTCCAGAACTCTTAAGAAAGGAGAAGCGGTGATGATGCTTACTTAATTTATGGGGGCAATTTAAGTAGCTAAAGAGCAGGCACAGATCCAAGGAGGAGACTGCACGGCCCAAATTAGGGCCACATGGCCTCGCGGACGGGCTTAAGAAGTGGCCATATGGCCACCTCCCAAACCCACCCACGTCCCGCCCCTGCCTCCCTCCCTTCCTCCAACTCCCATGCCGCCTCAGCACGGAGCCTCCCTTATTATATGCCGACTGGCTTCGGCAGCACCAGTACAGCCAGCAGCGCCAGTACTGTTTCCTTAGCCCTGACGTGGGGGGGGGGGCAGCGCTAAGTGCCAGATAGGATGACACTGTCAATAAGGTTTAGTTCTCTGTGAAGTGATAAACTGTGTATCACAAAGTTGTACCACTTTGACCTGCGGATTGTGGATCATATGATTGAAAGTGACTAGAATGTTTGTGTGATCATCACTGTAAAAAGAATGTAGAAAAGATAAAGAATAAAACACTGGGGGCATTTGTAAGCTGATAATTTACCTGCAAGTGCTGTCAAATTTACAGTTTTTATCTTTAAAGAAGTCTGCCCTTTTAGTGCAATCCATTTGACAAGATTGCCAAATATTTGGTCTTTAATACTCTTTAGCTCTCCTCTGATAAATGGAAGAAACACAAATGCTTTCTTTAGAATTAACTGGTGTTGTTCCAATGTTTTTCTGTAAAAAAAACAAAAACAAAAGGTCATTGATTAATAAAACCAAGTTACACTTGGAAAAACAGGAATTTTAAATATTATTGATTTAGAACAAGGAAGTCAATAATCCATTTTCTACCTTTTTCATTAACCTTTTTCATATTACATCAGTTTGGCCCATCAATACACAGAAAGTGTTCTGAAATTTTCAGATGGGCTTCATACTGAAAATATGATTATCTTTCCCTGTCTATTCAGTGGATGACCATGATATGAATTACATGTATAGGCAGTATCTCCGAGTTCACCATACAAGTCTGAAATTCTGTGATTTGGCAAAATAAACAAGCAATAAAGATTACAGCTACATTCATATTATATTAACTTCAGGCTGTCTTGAATTTTACCAAATACATCAAAATGGATTTCAGAGAAAAAAATTAAAAAGCCTATATATTGCCTCAGGAGGCTTCTTACCACCCTAGCATGGTTAGAAAATCTGGCTACTGGCCCCTCCCATGGCCCCTCCTACTGGTGCTCGGGGCACTACCACTGCTTCCAGTACTGATGGCGCTGGAATCAGCCAGGCTAAAGGGACCCTCAGCCTAGTCTGTTTTTGATACCTCTCCTGCTTACCGCAACAGTTGCGACTGTCCGTGTGAAACGTCCTTCTCTTTCTGAAGCAATTCCAACTGTTCACTTAGATTTTGTAGTGCATTTTTCTTATTTTCCAGTTCCAAAGACATTTCTTTAATTCTATAAGAAGTAAATGATCATATTAACATAGTTTTTAAAAATCACCTAACTTCTAAAATTTTAATGCCAGGATGTACAGGAATTAACAGGATTTATTAACACACTTAAAGCTGCTAAAAGCTGTCTGTAAGGCCATAGTACATGGACCTAGAGAGGGAGCATTGCACTGGGTTGGCATGTGACACGGGGGGGGGCTAGTGCAGTGGCCGGCCCATAAAGCCATAGCTACACACACCCAATGCCTTTTGCTTCACTGCTGGCACCTGCCAGTGTGGCTATCAGTATACTGCCCCCTCTATATCCCTGCCGCTGACAACAAAGAATGTAGGCTCATGGTCAAGAAAAGTGTGTGTGTGTGTGTGTGTGTGTGTGTGTGTGTACGTGTGTGTTACGTCCACACTCGGAGCTCTACAAGTCACAGAGTGAGGGTGCTGCAGGGGATGAAAGCTCCCTCCCCCCACCTTTCCTAAGGTTGGCGGTGGTAAGAAAAAACTACAGTGGGAAGCAAGTATCTCTGGTGGCTGCCAGTCCCAATCCCACGCCCCAGTTAAACCCTCCCTGCCTGCCCAGAGAACGTGCAACACTGGGGACCGGTGAACTCACTGCCTGCAGGTCCCCCATTGCCACTTCCAGGCAGTGGACTCGGGTGCTGGGACAGCACGGATGGTAAGACCTTACCACCTGCACTGAATATGCCATATGGCACATTTGCGCCACCAGCACCCACGGAACACTCATACTGCAGGCTGAACTGGAGGGTTCAAGGTTGGGCCCGTAGGAGTGTGTTTGATTTTCCATATTACTGTACCTAGCTGCCAACGCCAAGTGGGCAGGTAGACCTGGGCTCTGCATTGGGAAGCTCGGTAGACCTGGGGGCCAAAGACTAATTTCGCAGTGGCCACACCGCTGCTTTGTTTCGCCTCTCCCTCTTTGGGAAGGGAAACTTTGTACGCCCTGATGGAATTCCTCTCAGAGACCCTGCCCACTCGTGGTTTGGCTCAGGCTAGTCCCAGGCCATAAGAATGTGAGAGAATGGAAATAAAAGTCCTTTTGTCAGAAGACTGAACAGTGATCCAGTGATAATGAAAAGATCTGCTGTGCCAGCGACGAAGCGTTCAGACTGGAATGTACTGTCTGCTGCAGCAGCTCAATGTCAAAAAAGGCAACTAAAACATTATTTTAGAACCGATGTTCGAGGCAGATACTGTATGTCAGCACAAATATTTACCATCTGGGGGTTATTATTTGCTTTTAGATTTCCTTGTGGTGGTAACAGGTCTTTAACAGCTGGACCGGCCATCCAAAATTGGGGGTTGACAACTGCTCCCTCACTGGAGACCTTCAAGCAAAGTCTTGACAGGCACCTGCTGGAGATGGTCTAGGAGGATTTTCTGCTACAGACAGGGGTTGGACTAGATGACCTTGTAGGTCCCTTTCAACTCTGTGATTCTGTGCTGGAGTCAGGTCATTGTCTTTTCAAGAGCTGAAGGTGTTTTCCAAGAGGGATCATTCTTCATGGAGGTAAACTTTGCAGATACCACGGAAGATGATACCTCTCACAAACTACTTTCCACTGTTTTTTGGTGGTGTTCTGTCTCTAAGGGACCAATCCTATCCTCTCTCTCTCTCTCTCTCTCTCTCTCTCTCTCTCTCTCTCTCACACACACACACACACACACACACACACACACACAGATGGAGCCATGCCATAAACAAGTGTGCTGTATCCTGGGAGGCTTCAGAGGGGAAAGGGTACTACCCTTCCATAAGCTTCCTGCTCCACAATGAGTCTCCTCGAACCTGTATTAGCATACAGCTGGCACAAGTCTGAGAAGAAAGTGATGGGGAGGCTGCTAAAAGAGGAGATATGATTTTGGCGCATGTCATCAACACCATATCTTCTACTCCAACAGCCTCCCTGTCCCTGTTCCTTCCCCTCCACGCCCACACTGTCCTCATCCCTGCCGATGCCTTACCTGCTCAAGCAGGCATGGGGGAGAACTGACAATGGTCACATCTTCTGCTGTTGTGTCTCTGCTGTTACAACATGCTCTGGCAAGAGTAAGAGCACAATCCTAACCTGGAATTAAACAGGCACAGTTAGGCCAGCAAAGTTTGGCTGGCGCAAGGGCCCCTGTAAAGTGCATTTGGACTACTCTCAGGGAGGATGGTGCATGTACTGGTACTGGACTCTCTGACTCAGAGAGTGGTCCAAACATGCTTTATGGTGTGCCTTGTGTCGGCCAAACTTTGCTGGCCTAACTCCAGGTTAGGATTGCACCCTTATAGCCCAATACATCTCTACTCACTTGACCCATTTTTTCAATGAGGTTATTCCCAGGAAAGTTATAGAATTGCAGACTTAAGGACTGTAGAGAATCAGGGCTGGGCCCTCTCTCTTCCTTGCCCCCATGGTTCACGTGTGTCCATAGACTGCAGCACACACCTTTTTGGTACAGCTGAATTGATGCTGGAGTGGGGGATAGAATTGGGCTGTGAAGTTATGATTTTTGGAAACTAGTGACATATGAAGAGTTGTCATCCAGGATAAAAGGGAGGATGTACACTACATGAAATCCTTGGAAGGAGCATGTGATTTTAAAAAATGATTACAAGTAAATAAGAGTTAAATTCAAAATTTTCTCATTTTAGCAGCCGTTTTCTTTGTTTTCTGTTCCTGATGAAGAATGGGTGAAAGAAGATTGGGGTTCTGTTGGTGTCCTGCCCACCCTGCTGCCCATCCGTCTCGCTACTTAAACTGGCTATGGTGTTCTTGGCTGAGGCTATAGAACTCCCTAGGTAAGTGGTATTCAAACTGTGGGTTGGAACCCACTTGGTGGGTCGTGACCTGATGTCAGGTGGGTCTCAAAAATCTGGAAGCAGCCATCTTGGAAACTGCAGATCTTACTCCTGCTATATTCCTTTTGTGAGTGTTAACAGTTTGAATTTTCAAGTAAGGGTTTTTTTTTATTTAAAAAAAATGTTTTTAGTTCAATGCTTTAACATAAGATTTTGTCCTAATCTTGCTTTCTGTCAGGGATGTTTCACGCAGTCCAAGAAAGCAAATTTGCATTTCAGGAGTGTCATTTTATTATGTTACCATGACAGTACTTCCTGCTTGATGATGTCACTTCCTGCCACAACATCACTTCCAGGTTAATGACATCACTTCCGGTGGGTCCCAACACGAGTGCCATTCTAAAAAGTGGGTCACGGTCTAAAAAGTTTGAATACCACTGCCCTAGACTTTTGGTGCTGGTAGACTTCAGTATCTGCATTGAGGTTCCGGGTTCAGCAGCAGTTCAGGATTTCATGGCCCCCGTTGGCCTATCTGCTCCTATGCATTCTGAAGCTGGATCTGGGGTCTGCTTCTGGGAAAGTGGATAGTGATCAGGTTGTGGAGAAGATTAACATTGACATGGACAGATCACTAAAGGGTGAGGGCGCTTAGACTTATCATGATCCCCTACCCCTGCAAAGGCGAAGAGCCCATTTGGGAGGTTGGTCCCCAGAAGCTTATGGATGCAGAAGGATTTCTGACTTACTCTGGTCTGCAATTCTGTAGGTTGCTTTGGTTTATTTAAGTATTTTAAATCTCTGCTGCCTTGATAATCTTATGACTGCTTTGTTGTTCTTGGTATTGAAATTGCTGTGATGATCTGATTTTGTTGTTTTATTTATTAATTAGTATTGTTTTAAAATTTTGCTGTGAGTTGCGCAGGGCATCTCTCAATTAACAGGGAAGGCGAATTTATAGCCTGCCCTACAATTTATTTTACTCAACTGCAAAATAAAATCTATTTCCTTCTAACTACACTTTTCCCATCACAACAATCAAGAGAAAATTCTTTGTCACATTGGTAATGTTTGGCATATGAAAACATGAAAAATATACAAAGGTCCAGGGATAATTAACACTAGGAATGAAAAGAAAAAACAAACAACAACTAAGAACATGGTGATCTCTTCTGCGCTTGTACATTTCACATAAACTGTGAAAGTGAACATCTTGGTATCACAGCCAGCATATGTTTATGCTGAACACAGGAGAAATGTGCAGAGTGAGAGCAGCATTGTGACATCTCAACAAGTGCTGAAAAAGACAAAATGAAATGAATTCAGCTAGCATTTTGCAAGGGAAAAAACTAATCTTTCTTCAAGGCAATGCAAATGGCAGCCCGATCCGATCTGCCATTTATGACAACAGAACTCACATTCCAGGTAAATGGTGTTCTGCTGCCAAGTGCAAAGGAGCCATCAGAGGACATGGCCATCAGCTCACCAAGCATGTCAATGACCTATCCAGGCCATAACAGAGCAGGTAAGGTGGGCAGTTCATGGGAGAATTGAGGCAAGGAGTGGGCGGAACCAGGGCAGTTCAAAGATGGGAGGGGGAGGATCTCAGCAGCAGTTGCACATGCCGAATCCTATCCCCCTTTCCTGACCCAGACCCGCCCCTTCCACTTTTCTGATTTACACCAGCAGAATAGCTAGTGTGGGTTCAAGGAGATCCATAGGCAACGAGAAGGCCTACTGGGAAGTAAGGAAAAACGTTTTTTTACTGATGTCTCATTGGCTTTCTGGTCACCTCCCCACCATAGCATACAGTGTGAGCTCTGTTGGCATGGCTGCCTATTATGGATTGGCAGGAGATAGGATGGGGTTGTAAAAGAAAGCACCAAATCCTACTAGGCGAGCAGAACAATCATTATGATTTTCACTCCCATAGGCAAAGTAGGATTTGCGGCCTCAAACTCTGCTCTGTGTACCATCACCATTTGAGATACAGTATGCAGGTACAAGATGCAGGGCCTTTTCTGTGGCAGTGCCTAAATTGTGTGATCCCCTCCTCCCTGTGAAGAATGACCAAGTTCCTTCTCTTCCAGCATTCAGGCAAGCACCCATTCTTTTCAGAAGCCTTTTGATTAGTAATAGTAATAGTTGCTGTGTTTTTATCAGATTCACTGATGTTTCTTATATAGTATTATGCAAGCAAAGTTTGTTATTATTAAAAATATGTATGTACCACTTTTCAACAGAAGTTCACAAAGTGGTGAATGCTGCAAAAATAACCAACATTATGTATGTTTTCACTGATTTTGATTTGTGTTTTATTTAACTAGATTGCTAGCTGCTTTGAATATAAAATGTAGAAAAGCAGGATATAAACACATCAATATTAACACATAAAACCAGCTGCTTTTGAAATTCCAACCAGTTTTAAAAGTTTATTTCCATGGCGTATGGTGTGGCAGTGGTGGTGGTGAAGCAACTGTGAAAGAAACGCAAGCCCCCCTAAGTGCATGGAGCCATTTAGTCAGTTGTATGCATTGGAAATCAGAAGTGAAGGTCACCATGAACCGTAACTGAAGGAAATATTTACACATGCTAATCAAAGGAGAAACATTTGCTAATGCAATCTCCAGAAGCTTGATTGCAATTAAAGAGAGCACAGAAAAGACAGGATTGCTGGCTCTCATCTGCTCCAGGGAACAAGCATGTGCTCTTTTTTTTGTAGTCTATAGAAGATGACCTGGCATTTTTCAGACTGCATGAACAAGTACAGCTTGATCAAGCTAAAGGGAAATGGTCCACATAATTCAAACATCTTAACAATCCAAGCCAAAGATGCAAGTCTCTTCCCTTCACAATAAGAACATAAGAAGAGCCCTGCTGGATCAGGCCAAAGGCCCATCTAGTCCAGCTTCCTGTATCTCACGGGGGCCCACCAGGTGCCCTAGGGAGGCATGAGACAATAAGATGCCTGCATCCTATTGCCACTCCCTTGCACCCGGTACTCTGAAGTAGCCTACTCCTAATGTAAGGAGGTTGAACAATCCATCATTGCCTATAGCCCACGATGGACTTTTCTCCCAGAAATCCGTCCAATCCCCTCTTAAAGGCATCTAGACCAGATGCCATCACCACCTCCTGTGGCAAAGAGTTCCACGGATTAACTACCCTCTGGGTAAAAAAAGTACTTCCTTTTATCTGTTTTAACTCTCCCAACAGTTTTAGCGGATGCCCCCTGGTTCTGGTGTTTTGAGAGAGGGAAAAGAACATCCCTTTATTGACTATCCCTTCCGTGCATAATGTTGTGTGTCTCAGTCATGTACCCCCTCAGACGCCTTTTTTCTAGGCTGAAGAGCCCCAAATGCTGCAGTCTTTCTTCATAAGGGAGGTGCCCCAGCCCCATAATCATTTTCGTCACTCTCTTCTGTACCTTTTCCAGCTACACTATGTCCTTTTTGTGGTGCAGCGACCAGAACTGTACACAACATTCCAGGTGCGGCCTTACCATCGATTTGTACAATGGCATGATAATATTGGCTGTTTTATTCTCAACCCCTTCTTTAATGACCCCAAGCATGGAATTGGCTTTCTTAATTGCTGCCGCACACTGGGTCGACACCTTCATTGAATTGTCCACCAGCACCCCAAGATCTCTCTCCTGAGCTGTCACAGGCAGCTCAGAACCCATTAGCCTATAGGTGAAGTTTTGGTTTTTTGCCCCAATGTGCATTACATCACTTTACACTTGTCTACGTTGAAATGCATCTGCCATTTTGCTGCCCATTTCCCCAACTTGGAGAGATCCTTCTGGAGCTCTTCACAATCCCTTCTGGTCTTCACCACCTGGAAAGGTTTTGTGTCATCCGCAATAGTTCTTAAAGATGCCAACAACAAAACAGTTACCACCACCATCACCGCACTTCTGTCATTATTTCCAGATGGATTATTGTGCCACTGACATGCAATTACTATTGTGCTAAATAGCAAATGCGGTTGGAGAACATTAGCTCTTTATGTGGTTCACCCTCTTCCAGTAAGATACTTGCACATAATGGTTTTCCTTTCACCTCTAAACATAGAGGACTGGCTGATCAGCCTCAATAATGCTTAATACTTTGTAGAATTCTTCCATCTAATAAAGAGGATAAACAGTTCAGTTCACATGTTATGCCAGACCATGGTTTGGTATGGCATTAGCAAGCCAAAGGTTCACATGCTGACCTTCCTTCCCACACACACACACACACATGCTCCAATTCATGTACAGGGTTCGTGGCAAACCAAAGGTCATTCTTGCATCTGAACCAGCAAATTATGGTTTGCCACAAATGAGGAAGTACGTGAACTGAAGCATGCTAGGGGAGCAAGGATGAAGGGGCGCATGGGAGCCTGAGTCTTACTCATGTGACATCAAAGCATGATCAGGTATTACTTGGGAAGCAACTTGGGATGTTTAAGGAACAAGCTTTGGCAGTGGTTGATTACATGGTACTTTACTGTACAACTAAGCTGCTGCTAAAACTTATACATGTATTTTGTGAAATCCATGTCACGTGAATCCATATGTGAGGAATCTCCTGCTGACTAAACTGGTTATTTATTTCCAAACAATAGATTGCAAACTTTGTTGTTGGTATATTCAGCTTTGTCTATATCTAAGCACTTGAGATAAACTCTAAATCCATCAGCTTCCACTTACAGCGCTATCCTATACTGTCCTGGAACAGGCAGGCTGGCAGGCTGACGTTGGATCCAGCACAGTATCCTGGGAGGCTGCAGCCTCCCCTGCACAAGGGCACGTGGAGAGGCACCAGCGTCCCCTATGGACTCATCGGATCTGCGGCTGCTAAACAGCAGGCACAGATGTGAGGAGACCGTGTGGCCCCAATCTGGGAAACAGATTTAGGATTCAGCCATAAGGCTGTGGAGGCTTGGCCTGCTAATGCAAATGCTCCCTTACCCAGAGGAGACCTCCACAACACCCCCAGTGGTGCAGCTGCACTGACGGGGTGTGTGTGTGTGTGTGTGTGTGTGCGCGCGCACACTTGTACGTGTGCGTGCACGTGTGTGCGCGCGCGTGATAGGATTGGGTTGAAAGTATACCATTCATGTATCCATGAAATGGAGTCTAGTACACTAAAGCTTACACCTGAGCAAAACTACTGGAAATAAGAATCATGTTTCTGAGCAACAGACTGGAACAATTTGTCTGCTGTCTTTACATATTAACTGGAGGATTAACTAAAGTGGATGAGTCTTTGAAAGACTCATTGTAGAGGAATAGCCCCATTTCACATTGTCTTTCCACTGATATCTTTGGTAAAAAGCCAGAATGGTTATTTATCACAGATTGCATCCTAAGGACTGTGAGCAAAAGGCAACTTGCACAGATAAACTGCCTGCCCTCTCCTCACCACATGACCAGCACCTTTGCTCCCTGAAAAATCCATTCCTATGGGCCAGAAGGACCCTCTGGAACAAGACAGTGGGCAGTTGAGGGCTGCCTGGATCAGCAAAGATCCCCCTCCCTTTGCATAAATAGAAATGTTTTTACGAGAGGTGTTTAGGACACAGCCCAGAATTCCCAGCTAAAATAAACAATGCTTATACCAACAATAGGATCTTGTGTGATTTAAAAAAAAAAAAAAACCCTTCAGCATTCCATAAGCTTTTTCCAACAGGTTTCTGCTAGATTTTGAACTAGCTTTTGATTTATACAGAGCCCACTGAAGTCAGAGCAGGTCACTGGGTTGGGTCTGAAGATACAGGATATAGTAACCATGCTTAAGCTAAAGAGTATCAGTATCAGTTACTGGGCCAGTATCAGTTACTATAATGTGAAGTGAAATAAACGTGAATGTCAGGTTAAGTGATACAACTTCACATACTGTACATGGTCCAGAAAGATAACACTCCCCTATCTGCAAACCTATCAATTGATGGGTGAGCCTTACATGGGGCTGCAGTGCAACTTAATTATAATAGAACAATAGTAACTTTAAATATTATTGAAATATTATGGGAAGCCCAATCCTAAGTAACTCCCTGCACGGTGATGCAGCAACACCAATGGGGCTTCCACTGTACTCCTTGGGAGAATTTTGGCAAATTGAAGCCTCCTTGGGGTAAGGGAATATTTGTTCCCTGTATAAACAGCCCTTAGGACTGGGCAGTTAACTGCAAATTTCATCCAGTCAGAATGAAAAGTGAATACATTCAGGTGCTAAGCTAAGTCAGCTCTTCCTGAGGATCTCAAATTTGGGTTCCTTGATGATCAGCAAGACCTACTACCAGTGGTGGGATTCAGGGGGGTTCGCCCAGGTTCTACAGAACCGGTTGTTAAATGGCCGGGCCCCACCCACTCGCTTACCTCAGCTGGCTTCGGGTTTTTTTTAGCTCTGGCTATGACGTCATAGAACTGGTTGTTAATTTATTTGAATCCCACCACTGCCTATTACCCAAGGTAATGTCCCCACCCACCCACAGACCACTTTGCTTCAGGTTTGATTTGCATAATGGACCTTTGTGCTCTTCCTTCAACTCTGGAGGAAAAGGCCACATCTTAACAGCCTGGGAACACCTGGGCTCCTAGTACTGTGTATTTAAGAGAAGACTGATAGCCCCCTTATCTTATGTATACAAAGCATTTCCTCAAATGTCCAGCCAGGCCTCAACCCTATTCTTTTAACTGGTTCCCCTCCGGATTTTATGACCTGATGCTCTTGCCTTGATTGCCATCCAGGGAAGACCCTGACCTGTAAAGTTGCCCAATACAATCCTTGTTCCTCAAACTATTTATTTATTTATTTATTTATTTATTTATTTGAAGATGTTATACCCTGCCTTTCCCATGCCAAAGCAAATGCCCAAGGCGGCATACAGAGAACAACACAATACAATGTAACCACAATAAGTAAAACACATTAAAACAACAACAACATTAAACATTTAACGGGAACGCGGAGAATGTACAAGAATGAAGCTAGACCCAATTCTCCATATCAGATCATTTGGAGGGTGAGAAAATCAGTTGACCAGGGGAGTGAACAAACTATGACAATATTCCAGGGGGACAGAGGGCAGACAGCCAACTATCAGCCAAAGGCCAGACGAAATAGGTATGATTTGAGCTCTCTCCGAAAGGCCATGGGGGAGTGTGTAGTTCTTAATTCTTCTGGAAGGGAATTCCGTATTTGTGGAGCCGTTACAGAGAAGGCTTGCCCCTGAGCTGCCATATGTTTAACTTTGGACAGAGGGGGCACTTGAAGGAGAGCCCCTTTCGATTATCTAATGCCAAACTAATGGCAAGTTGCCACTGTAAGGCTGGGGCCCATCATTCTGTAGGCTGTGGGCACCAGTGCAAATGCCCAGAGGCAGCACGTGGGTGAAACCAGCCAGCAGAATCTCCAAGAATGCCAGTTGCAGGGGAGTGGCAATGAGATGCAAATATCTTGTTGACTTTGTGCTCCCTGAGGCATCTGGTGGGCCACTGTGAGATTCACAGTGCAATCCTACGGACTGCGCAGCATCGGTGCAACAGGGTGGCGCCGACACTGCACATTTGGCGCCAATGCAGGGGCACCAATTGGCACCCCCGCATTGGCGCTAAGGCAATGGGACCGACGCTGCAGGCTGGCCAGTGCAAGGGAGGCGCCATGACGGGGTGGCTCAGGGATTGACGGGGGGGGAGTGCAGGAGGAGGGCAGGATGTAGGCGGGACATAGGCGGGACTAGGATTTGGCCATATGGCTGAATCCTAGATCCATTTGGGAGGCCGCGCAGCCCCGATTCGGGCCATGCGGTCTTCTCGGATCTGCGCCTGGTGTTTAGCAGGCGCAGATCCGAGGAGCCCATAGGGGAGGCTGGAGCCTCCCCTACGGTAAGGGAACACACATTCCCTTGCCATGGGGAGGCTCCAGCCTGTCCTAAGCAGTGCTAGGATATGGCACTGGCCCATCAGCCTCACCAGTCTGGCATTGCTTAGGATTGCACCCTCAGGAAGCTGGACTAGATGGGCATTTGCCTGATCCAGCGGTGCTCATAAGAACCTACACTATTGCCAGTAGGTTGGCAATGGGGGCTGAAGGGGGAAGAATCAAGGGAGGATCGGGGTAAGGAGTGGGCCTAATTGGGGCGTTCTGGAGAAGAAGATCTTGGAGAGAGCCGCACATGTCAGATCTTATCCCCCTTCCCTGTCCAAATCCAGATACTGTGCTCCCTCGCAAAGCAGGCACCCTCTCATCCCTTCACACTCATTCACATTCACAGAAAAGCAGACAAAGACATTTCAATTTTATCCTTCTTCCTTGCTTCACCCTTGTTCATGCTCCAGAGCGATGTGACCTGAGCTACTACCCGATGCACACTTTCCTGGGAGTAAGCCCCACTGAACACAATAGGACTTACTTCTGAGTAGCCACGCACTAGATGAACACGAGAATGTAGTCTCACTGATGAGAGCTGTCCTCCCATGGTAGGAATGGAGCAAAGAGACGGGAAAAGAGGGTGGGGGAGGAGAAAGAGATAAGAGCAAACGGAGGGCAGGAAAGGTGACACTGCCTCTACCTTGCTTTCTCTGCCTAGGCTGCCATCCAATAGACACTTCCTTGGGAGTGAGCCCCCCATTGAACACAATGAGATTTGCTTCTTGTAGACGTGCTGTTTGTTACTTAATGTCAATAAAGGCTGGCTTCAGTTCCGACTATCCATGGTTAAAACAAAGGAAGGAACAAAGACACTTATATCAAGAATTAGGGGGAAAGAAAGCACTTTTCCAAGGAGGCTTCCAGTATGTAAACTATGGTTTCCAGGAAGTCAGTTATTACATCTTCACAGTGAGTCTGAGAAAATGCATGAAAAAAGTCCCCTATATAAAAACTTCCCCCTCTGGGAGTTATAATCTTATTACCTCATCACAACCAGCCAAGGCATTTAGAAAATTCAAGTAATTAGGAAAACTTACTTAATTAAAATTTAACTTCAAATGACAGCAGACTTTGATACAACTTTTTTCACATAATTGACGTGGTGAACAGTCTGAGCATTTAACATTGCTAACCATTAACCCCTGCCAACTGGGCAAAGAGGAATCTTTTAAGTGGTGCCTTCTTATATCTAGTAAGGGGACAGCAACTGACCCTCTTCATCCCAGCATAGCATGCTACTAGCAGTGACCTGCTAGTATAACTTCTGTATTTATTTATTTTTAAGATTGTGAGCCCTTTGGGGACAGGGAACCTTTTATTTTGCTATAACAATTGCTGTGTTGACTACTTTTTGATGAAAAGCAGAATAAAAATATTCTTAAAACTTTTAATAATGATAAACACTGGCCTCTAAGGTACGGTTCAAACTATAGTTTAATTAACACAAATTCAGCTGAAAATTATACCCGATCTGAGCCAAGTCTGGCAAGAAGGTCAAAAGCTGCTTTACTCTGAATTACATTAAGGAATGTGCTAATTTAAAACACAAGAAGGCATAACACGTTCCAACCTTTCTGTTTTCAACGCACTGGCTGCTGCGCACTGTTCAAAATCTTGACTTAGGTGCTGCAGTTTTTCCTGAAGCCTTTTCTCCCGCTCTACGCTTCCCTCATAAAACTTCACCTTCTCCTCCATTGCTTTTACTTTTTCTTCCAGCAATTTAAACTCATGAAGGATCAAATAACTGACTCCACAATATTTGCACACAGTTTCATCCCGGGACATCTAGAAGAGAAAAGATGAGTGATTATGTAGTAAGTGTGCTAAGACACACACAGAGACACACAGACACACAGAGAAGTAGCTAATCTCAGGTTAAATAGGAATTGTGGCCTCCAAGGAAGATCTAGAAAAAAACTGAGAAATATATTTCCATGAAGTATCACATAGGGATTGCAACATTTCTATATTAGCAAATAAAATAGCATAATAATAATAATACTTAGCATTTGCACAGAGGCAAGCAATCTTTTGTATTCAAAGAACATGTATTATCTTGCTAGGATCTTTACAACAACCATGTGTGTAAGTATTGTCTCTATATCGCAGCTGTGGAACAAAGAATGAAAGGGAGCGCATTGCCTAAGGCTATCTAGCAAGAATAAAACCAGAGATGTCCTGACTCACAGTCTTAACCACTACGACACATGGCTTGTAGTGGAAGGAGCATCTGCCCTAGGCTTGGGACAGAGTACCCAGCGGGTAGTTAATCTGTGGAACTCTTTGCCACAGGAGGTGGTGATGGCATCTGGTCTTGATGCCTTTAAGAGGGGATTGGACGGATTTCTGGAGGAAAGGTCCATCGTGGGCTATAGGCAATGATAGATTGTGCAACCTCCTTACAAAGGTGGAGGGCTACTGGTACTGGGTGCAAGGGAGTGGCAACAGGATGCAAGCATCTTGTAGTCTCATGCCTCCCTGGGGCACCTGGTAGGCCGCTGTGAGATACAGGAAGCTGGACTAGATGGGCCTTTGGCCTGATCCAGCAGGTCTCTTCTTATATGCCTTTCTAATGGTGGGGGAGCAGAGGAAACTCTGATGTAAACTATGAGCTATTGAGTTAAAAACTGTGTAAACTGCATATAAGAAGGCACTTTGTGAATCCCATCTATTAAGAGGCAGTGTATAAATACTTTAAATCTGCAGACTACATGGCTGCAGGCCATGATGGGTGGTGCAATCTCCGTATTGTAGAAGTAGGCTACCTCAGAATGCCAGAAGCAGGGGAGTGGCAGTGAGATGCTAGTATCTGGTTACCTTGTGTGCTCCCTGAGGCATCTGGTGGGCCACTGTGAGGTACAGAAAGCTGGACTAGATGGCCTGATCCATCAGGGTTCTTATGCTCTTAAAGACCAGATTGGACTGCAAGTTATTATAGCTCCCTCCCCACAGACAGGATAGCAAATTCTGTTTTATTTACCTCATATTTACCTCAGAATTTTACCTCAGAAATTTGCCTCAGAATGATAGATGCAGGGGAGTGGCATTGAGATACAGTATCTAGTTATCTTGTGTGCTCCCTGAGGCATCTGGTGGGCCACTGATGCAGAAAGCTGGACTAGATGGGCCTATGGTTCCCAAAGTCCTACTTGGACATTGGGACTGCTGTAAGTAGCTGCAGGGGTAGGGACTGGAGCCACAAAAAGTGGAAATGCACATTTAAGCCATAAAAGGAACTTTTCTTCATGCAGGGAGGCCTGTGGAGGGGGCTGCGGGCCTCCCCAACCCTGTCAAAGCCCCCCCCCCCCGCAACCCCCAGGTATGATAAAATGTCCCTGGGTGCCCGAGGTGCCACCTTCACCATCTGTTAATTGCTATGGCCAGCAGGACAGGATGGCAGGAGAACAGAACACAGCAGTAATTTTTCAATTGGTGTAGGGAGAAATAAAATAAATAAATAAATAAATAAATAATGTTAAGAAAACCTATGTTTAGGCTTCCTTTCTGTTGCATCAAAGGTGCCATACAATAAATATAAAATGGTACAAGCATGCCCTGGTATCTGCTGGTGTTCCATTCTGGACCACTACCACTATGAGGATACCTGAAACCGTGGATACTGTGGATGCCTTAGATCAGTGATGGCGAACCTTTTGGGCTCAGTGTGTCAACACTTAGGAACATGCTTAACTTGACTCTGCTGGTGTGTCAACCCCCTTCCCAAACAAAAGAGAAACCATTCTTTATATTCATTTATTTAAACCAAAAATACAGTCTAATCATGTGTGGTGCTATGTATTCTATAAAGAAACAGCAAATAATTACAAAAATGAAAACTGAGTAAAACAAGCTCAGTTTTTGTCAGGCATTGGTGAATGCTGGTGTGTCGACCCAAACGTTGTGGTGTGTCAGCTTTGACACGTGTGTCATAGCTTCGCCATCACTGCCTTAGAGGAACATCAGTTGTTTTGCTGCAACACAGTTTTTTTTAAAAGAGATTTGCTTAATGTTCCCCTCTCTTTTTAAGAGGCATCCCAGTATCCATGGTATCTGTAGATACCGAATCAGTGGATACTGAGGCACACCTGTATTAAAGCATGCTTTAAAACAAACCACAATAAAATAAATAAATACAAACCTTCAACCTCTGGCTAAAGCTACAGAAAGCGACAACATTTTCTGCTTCAATATTTCAAACACAGCAAAATATAATTAGGGAGGAAGCACATCCTTTTGTATTTCAAAAGTTCGTTTACCAGAGATTCTGCATTCTCAATCTCTTCAGATAAGCCTAAGTCTATATTCATAACACAGTAACGCTAAAAAAAAACCCACTTCAAATAAATTAACTGCTGTAATCTCTTGCCTGACAAAACCGCATTTGTAGCCCACCAAAAACATGAGGCGAAGAGTGCTCATAGAGAGAACATCATGTGATGCACTGTATGTGGCACTTCTGAGTCACACAGAAACTATGAAATTTGGCAGGTGTGAAATTATTACTCATCTACACAGGATGTATTTCAGCACACAGTTGCATATTTGAGTGAACTTGAGTTTCTCACACACATAAAAAGAGGTAGCCTTTGTCCATGATCTCTACAAATCATTTTTATGGTTTCATTTTGATTCCCCAACTCCACCCAGCAAATTACAACCGATTCAATTATTCCTGCTTGCGTGCATGTAAAACAAGGATGCTGAATGGGATTAGTTAAACACTGAAGATTGCCCGGGTATACCTAGCTGATGCCATCTTGAGGGCAGTTGGCAGGAACCAGAGAGAGGCAGGCAGAATTTCCATATATTACAGAAGTCTCCATCTGTAATCCTGGCTCCCCTTTCCACTGCAATCCCTCCTTTCCTCCCATGCCACTCGAGACCCTCTACATGTCTTCCACAGAACGTTTATGATGCAGCATACGGAAAAACTTTCAGAAAGTACATATAAAGGCCTCCGACATATGCATTTACAAAGCTGCCTTATACAGGTAGATGATCCCTTATCTGGACATCCAAAATTCAAACTACTCCAAAATCCAGACATTTTTGTCCAAGGCTTAAAAAAAAGAACTAGGTCTTTGTGTTCAAGCTGTAAGTTCTATTCTCTGATCTGTGGTGTGTGCCTCTGTTGAAAAACGTCAAGGAGGCCAGCAGGCACCCAAATGGGTCACAGTGAAAAGAGCAAGAGGAAGCATTTCACATTATATTTCTGCAAATCCGAAATCCAGGCACCTTCCAGTCCCAAGCAGCAGGGATAAGGGATTACTGAGTCAGACCACCAAGCTCAGCATTTCTATGCTTACTTGCGGTCGCTTTCCAGGGTTTCAGAGAGCAGGGTTTCCCAGTTTCAGCTAGAGATAATGGGGATTGCACCTGGGACCTTCTGCATGCAATGCCCGTTCTCGAATGGGAACTATGGCCTCATTCCAATAGGTAACCAGAACAAGCCATGTTCTGATTCCTAAGAATATCATGCTTCCAACTTTAGAATTGTGGAAGTGATGACGGCTGCACTGATACAGAGCTCAACTGCGACGCCATAAAAGAAACACAGGAGCAGCCTTGCCGCATCTGTCCGAAGGTCCATCTGATTCAGCATTCCGTTTTACATGCACACAGGCTACCTGATTTCCAGGGAGGTTCACAAGCAGGGCATGTTCACAAGCAGGGCATGGATGGGCTTTCTTGTGGGTTGCCCCTAGCATCCTATGCTCAGGGGTTTCTTGCCTCTAAACATGGAGGTTCCATGTAGCAATCAGTCATATCATGCAGCCGTTACAACAACTGCCTGCAACCAAAAATCACTCCTGCGTTTAGAGAGCAGTTTTCAGGAAGTACGTGGTGCTGCAAATACAGTCAGTTAGGGTAGATAAGAGCCTTGAAGTGTGGGACAGAAGGATCCTGATAGTTGGGAAAAAATAGCTATCTGGGACAAGTAGGAAAGGACCAGTCATTACATGATAAGAAAAAGGACAGGGAGAGAGAACAGGGTGAAGGGGGCAAGCAGGAGCAAGGAGTAATATGAGCTAAGGTAAGGCCATCTATCAAACCACTCCAAGTGAGCCAACACGCCATACATTTAACCAAGTGCTCTTCTAGCATTGTAGATGACCACCACAAGGCAATTGGCAATCTGTGTCCAGCCTGTGTCATCACACAGCAGGAGCTGAAGCATTTTAAGGAGCTGAACTAATAGCTAAATAGCAGGCACAGATCCAAGGAGCCCCCTTGTCCCAGGGAGGCTCCTGCCTGCTCCCAACTTGCTCTGGCTATGGCGCAGGCCAACCGGCCTGCCCATTCTAGCGCAATATAACCCGTGAGGTTTTAATAAATGAAGAAGCATTTCCACAGCACAATAGCAATTATGTTGACTCAGACGGAAAGCCCTGGGTTTAGTGGGATGGCCCAATCCTAAAGGGGCCAAGCGGCATAACAGTTCATTGGCACTGACTGCCATAAAGCAGCCAGCACCATTCAGAAAAGGGGTCCTGGCAGTGTGTGAAGCCGCACACTGCTGGAGTGCCCGCGTGCTCCAGTGCATCTGGATGCTCCTGTCAGTGGAGGCAGGGGAGGTGGCAGGGTTGGGGGAGGGTGGAATGGGATGAGGTCAGGCAGGAGGCAGCAGCAATGGGGGTGGGCAGATCGGGTCTGAGAAGGGGGTGGGATTGATGGCAGCCATTGAATCCTTCTCAGACCCAATCATGTGGTGTGGGAACTACACCAGCGACTTGCACCAGCAAATTAGCTAAGGCAGATCCAAGTAGACCCTCCCCCCTACACCGCAGAGGCTTACCCTTAGGTAAGCACCTCCTCTTCACAGGATGCAGCGGTTGACATTTCAGTACTGCTGCATTGAAGGTGGGGGGAAGCATAGGATTGGATTAGTATTCTTTAATACATGTAT
The DNA here is from genome assembly GCA_029204185.1 of Lerista edwardsae. Classification (NCBI taxonomy): domain Eukaryota; kingdom Metazoa; phylum Chordata; class Lepidosauria; order Squamata; family Scincidae; genus Lerista; species Lerista edwardsae. The sequence goes on along the minus strand of JAJKFI010000002.1, from coordinate 49,653,392 downwards.
TTAGAGATGCAGCCCTGGTACAAAATTATTGTAACAGGACATTCTGGCTAAAGGCTAGATTAATATTAGGAGGAAAAAATAAGAATAAAAAAAACCTTGTAATTTTCATAAGAAAAGTGATGCCCGAATATAAGCAAAAGAAGAAAGAGCAGAAAAAGTAAAATCACGTTGCAATAGGCAAAACAATAAATGCTAATAGGACTAGTATAAGGCAAGCCATAATCACATTAACGCTGCCCATACCATACCCCAGAATTGTGCATTTAACATCATCTGATTAAACGGTGCGGCTGAGATGCTGGCTCCAGGCCTGTGATGCCCAGCATTATTTGCCCTCGTTCTTCTTTTGTGCCTCATGAAGCCCGATTATGGCTACAGTGGCTCTGAAGGAAATGAAAAATTAATTCTATTTTTCCTGGCAGTTACAACCTGTGCTTGGAAATATGAAACTGTTATTCAGAATAAATACCATAAGGTTCCAAAGTACTAAAATTACTTATTGAAAGGGGACAAACTGAGCTGTAATGTGAAGAGAAGGGAGGGACTGTTATCCTGAAAAGAACATTGTGATTTCTTGCAGCACCATCGCTTCTGTCTTTCAAAATAAACAGTTTTAAACCTTTCACTGTACATCTCCAGTTTGAGCAGGGCAGTGGCGGCATAGACAGGGAGGGAAAGCCTGTTAACGGTCTATCTGGAAATACAGCAATTTGTTCATTTCTTTACAGTTTCTAAAATGAATAAGATGTATTTTGTCCTGCTAAAGAGATGGGCAGCCCAATCCCAACCTGCACTGGCATAGCCAAGCCACCTGGTCAGGTCGGTACCCAGCACAGATTAGGAAGCAGCTGGCAGTCCCCTTAGCGTAAGGGAATATTTTCCCCCTTTTACTGAGTAATGCTGCAGCCTGCTCTATGGGGCTACTTGGATCTCCGCCAGCTATATCTCCACTGTGTAAGGCTGCCTGGCCTGGGAGGAAGGATAGGATACAGGGCTGCAGACAGTCTTCAAGCTGCCTCCAGCCTCTTCCAGATCACTCCGGGGGTCCTCCTTTTATTCAATGTTGCCCCAGAATGCATCATGATACATTCTCTTCCTGGCTGCAGTGCAACACTGAGTCAAAGGAGCAACATTGAGTCATTCTGGGGCAACACTGAGTCAAAGGAGGAATCTCGGAATGACAAGAAGAGACTGCAGGCAGCTTGGAAGACTGCCTGCAGCCCTGAAAAAACTAGGAATTCCTTACCTTGGGAATCTCCTATTCTGGGATGAGGAAGGGAGGGGCATTCGTGACCTATGGAGATTGCCCCTCCTACTCCAGAAGGCAGGGCCAGCCGCAAACCAAGACTCCACCCATAGGAGGGCATCCCAACCCCCAGTCTGGAACTGAAGAGCAGGTACAACCTCCACGTGTAGCGCCACACCAAACCTCCTCTGCGCTGCACCGCACTCTTCCACAGCTACTTGCTCCATTGTGCTGCAACTAAACTCAAAGGTTAACATATATACAAGGCCCAGAGGCCTTTCAAACTATAGAAAGGGTAGAAAACACCTGTATATCACCCCACGAATCAGACATCCCTCTAGACCACTTCACACCGAGCCTGGATGGCGGTGGGTTGAATGCAGCAGTGTCATGCTACCGGTACGCTGGGCGGGAGGAACAGGTGAGCAGCAGCCCGCCCGTTGCGTCACGCTCCATTTCGCCATCTTCCCCGCCCCCGTTCACCCGTTCCTCCCGCCCAGCGTACCGGTAGCATGACACCGCTGGTTGAATGCCCCTCCCTTCCTCATCCCAGAATAGGAGATTCCCAAGGTAAGGAATTCCTAGTTTTCTGTGGGAGAAGGAAGAGAGGGGCATTTGTGACCTATGATATATACCAGAGCAGTACTGAAAATGGGTGGGCCAGGCGAGGCTGTATGCCTAGATTCCAACCACCTTCTGCAGGTACTCTCCTGCCAAATGCAGCTTGTGCTGAGACAGTGGAGTCTACTCTGTAGTGCTTTGTTAAAGTATATATGGAGGACCAGGTTACTGCCCTGCAGATGTCCCCCACCAAGCTGTACCCATCACAAGGCTGCAGAATTCGCTGCCCCCTCCCCCCGGAACGGAATGTGCCGTGATGCTCTCTGGAGGAAGGATGCTCTCAAGGAGGAGAAAGCCAAAACAATGGAAGACCGCAGCCACCTAGACATGGCCGAGCCTGAGGCCTTGTTACCCTAGGCATGCCTCTAAAATTTACAGACTGTCCATCCTATGGAATTTATTGGTCCTTCCCATATAAAACCAAAATGCCCTGTGTACATCCAGGGTGTGCCAAATCTTTTCCTTTGGATTTCTTGGGCTTGGCAAAATGAGGACAGCACCAACTCCTGGGCCCAGTGAAAAACCAAGTTAACCTTGGGATGAAAACCTGGTTGGATCTTGGAACCACCCTGTCCTTGTGGAATGCACAGACACTCAAATTGACAGATAGGGCCCCTATTTCTCACTCCTTCTGTGCTGAAATAATGGCTATAAGAAAAAACAACTTTGTAGGTGGGTTCCCTCAGTGGCACCCTAGCTCCTGGCTCCAAGGGCTTCTGAGTCAGGGTGCTTAAAAAACAATTATTCGGGTCCCAGCTCAGGCAACGGTGAATGGGCTGTGGACTGATCAGGGACACCCCTCTGATAAACCTCCCAAAGCGTGTATGCAATGCCAGGCTCTCTTCCATCCCACTCCCCAGACAGCACTTAGGGTAGCATCCTGGCATTTGAGGGTATTAGTACTCAAACCCTTGTTGAAACCACCCTGTGGGAACTCGAGGACGTGCTTAATGTTGGGCTTAGTCTCTCTTATGCTTCTGGTCCAATACCAGTAAGCAAACTTCTTCCAAGTTCTGTCACAAACCAACATGGTGGACGGTTTCTCGGAGGCCAAGTATTGGCCTCCAATAACTTGGGATTGCTATCTAATAATAATAAATAATACTTAGTATTTATATACCGCCTTTCTAGGTCATTAGATTACTCTTTTGACTTTATTCAAGGCGGTTTACATAGGCAGGCATTTCTAAACCCAAAGGGTTTTTACAATTACAAATAAGTTCTAATCTTACAAGAACTGCTATATGCAGATGACACTTTCAAGTCCAGCCTTCTTTCTTAGCCGAACGATTGCCTTCCTGCCAGCTGATAAGTGGCTTCTTGCTCTCACCAAGAAACAGCTGCCCGACACACCTCCTCCCTCATAGGCAGCCGGACACAGCTCAGATCTTATCAGCCGCATTCTTGAGGTCTGCCGCTCAGGGAAACTTCTGGTGATCTGGAACTGGCAACCTTCGGATCTTATCTTTATCTTCGGGCATGACTTTTACCCTCTCGGCTAGATGTCCTGCCCACAGGGCCACCAGGCAAGTAACTTGCAGTCTGGGATGTAGTAGACCCACTCAGACCTGTCTGAGTAGGTCTGCCCAAACTGGCCGAATCCATCTGGGTTGAGCTGAAGGTCTGAGCAGCTCCGAATACCATGGACATATGGGTCAAGCTGGGGCTATCATTAGGACTTCCTCCAGCAACTGTCAAAATTGGCAGGACCCAAGCGAACGAGCGCCACTGGGGAAAATGTGTACAGCAGGCCTGCCGGCCAGCATGTACTTAAAACATTGACTCTCTCACCTCTGGCTCCAGGCCCTGACAAAAGAAGTTTTATACCTGTCTGTTGTCTTTGGTTGCGAATAGGGCCATTACAGATTTTCCAAACTTTGAGGCCACTAGCCTGAGGGTCTCTGGATACAATTGCCAATCAGCCTCCTGGTAAAGGCGAGATGACCTGGGGCCGCCTTACCTCTTGATATTATTTGCCTGTAAACCGCTTTGTGAACTTTGTGTTGAAAAGCGGTATATAAATACTAGTGATTGATTGATTGATTGATTGATTGATTGATATAGGCCTTTGCTGTGACATTGTCCATGTAAACCAGAACACCTTTGCCCTTGGAAGGAAGTGCATCAAGGCTAACCTGATCACTCTGAACTCCAGAACATTGATGCTGTAGGACATCTATGCTTGGGTCCAAGTTCTTTGGGTCAACACTCCCTCTGTGTAGCCATCCCAGCCCTGGAGGCTGGTAGCCCCAGAGGCTATCACATGCTCTCAGCAACACCATACTCAGGCCCCTGGAAAATTAACCCTCACTATGCCACCAGTCAAGTTCTCTTGCAGACCTGCTTTGAACCGGGAGATGCTCCTGCCTTTGATCTCCTTTTGATAAGGCCTGAGGATTCTCTGTCGTGGTTGCATGTAAAATTTGGACCAGTCTACAACATCATGGCCAGACACCATCATTCCCTGCAGGGATGCTAATAACGTTCAAAGTTTGGGCTTGTGCAGACCTCATCAAAAGATTGAGAACGGTTCTCCTCTCTCTGTACAGGGTCACCTTGAAGACTTCTGTGTTGATCTGGAGATCCCGATACTCCACCTGCCATGATGGATCCAGGGAGCTCTTTTCCCTGCTGTTGACAAAACCAATCCTCTGCCAGCAATTGACGGTCATGTGGATATCCCTCATGGCCTGCTTCCTTGATGATGCTTTGTTCAGGATATCATCCAGGCAGGAAAAAAGGGAAACTCCCTGCTGCCTGAGATGTGCTATCGGTACAAACAGAAGCTTGGGGAATACTCTGGACAAAGTTGTCAGTCCAAATGGAAGTGCTCTGTATTTGGTAGTAGTCCTTGCCATGGCCGAAGTGCAGAAAACATTGGTGTCTGGGGCAACAGACATTCCAGGTTTTTATTTTATTTTATTTTTTAGTCCTGTTTCTTCCCCTCCTCTGTCTTTGAGAGCTCACTGTCCTCCGGATTGGAAGAGGAGGCTGAGTGTTGTGAATTTGTGGTAATTATAGCAGAGTTGGAGGCTCGCGGACCCATTCAGCGCTTGCCTAGCGCGATCGGAGCGGAGGAACGAAGCGATCGCTACATTTGAATATCAAAGCCATTTTATTGGTTTCAGTAGCGAAAGTGAGAAGATGAGAAGTTTAGTTTGCCGGTTAGCAAAAGCCGGCGAAGGCTTGCCGCGTACAAGCGGCGTTTTGACGTACTCTTCACAGTTCGAGCGCACACATGGTACAGACAGAAGAACAAAGGGTGCAGTCAGACTATATCTGGTAGGTGGGTACTTAGAGACCCCCGTGCCCCATGTTAACCAATGGGGTAACCTTTAGAACACCATGAGCTCATGAGAGAGTGGGGTGTTTGTTAGCCAGTGTTTCCCGTGAGAGACATTGCACTACCAAGCTGGGAGGCTGATTAGCTCAAGGATTCAAGGACACGCAGGTGTCCTATCTGCTCTGGAGACGGAGAGACGGAATGCCAGTTTCAACCAGTTCTGGAGTGTGTGGTGTGAAACTGCAACACTGAGGTCTCGGAGTCACTGGAGAAGAAGATATCTCTACCTCTCTTTTTGAAGGCACTCTTCCTCCCCTTCCTGCTGTGGGTAGGCTTGCCCTTGTGCTTCCTCGGATCACCTTCCTCAGAGGATGTTTTTTGGCCAGTGACCGAGAGAGGAACAGGACTGAGAGATCTCTGGCACTTAACGCTCTTAGAGGATGCCTTAAGACCACCCCCTTCTTTGACGCTGAGAGTCCCTGCAGCAACCCCTGGCTCTGCAAGACCTCCTGCATTGCCACCATCATCACGGCAATAAGCTTGTCCTGGGTAGAGGGCCCGGCCTCCCCCTGCCCCCCCCCCAAGAATCCTTATGCCTGCTTTGCCATCCTGGCTACCTGCATTCTGGCGCCAGGGGAAAAAGGGTGGGGAAATAGCAGGCACAACAGAATGCACGACCACTCAACTGTTGTGATGTTCCAGAGGCCCGATTGCGCTGGTGGCTGGCTGCCACTCCACTAGAGCCTGCAAGTTGGTGGCAACCAGAATCCGAGCTCTGGGCTGAGAGCCGCTCAGAGCTGGAATGTTTTGCTCCGGGCCGAGGGCTGCCCAGAGCTGATGCGATGGGGCGTGCGGTGACGGCCCAGAGGGTCCACTCCTCCGCTGCGCTCTTCACAGGGCCCAGGCCTACTGCCACTCCACTGGAACCTGTAAGTTGGCAGTGACCAGAATCCGAGCTCTGGGCTGAGGCAGAGCTGATGCTGTGGGGCATGCGGCGACGGCCCAGAGGGTCCGTTCCTCCGCTGCGCTCCTCACAGGGCCCAGGCCTGTGTCATTCTCCTCTGGAGGCAAGGCTCTTCAGGCCTGCCGCTCGTAGCGTGGCAATATCACGTTGACCAGCTGCAGCGAGGCTGCCCCGGGCATGGTCCAGTCAGGCTCCCTCTCTGTGTGGGGACCCTGGTTCCCTGTATGTAAAGGAGGAAGAAACAAGGGTAACACACAAGGAGCAGGGGAGAAGTAGGCATGAGAGAGAGAAGGCTATGAAGAAGACAAAGAAATGAAAAATGAAAATGAAACCTAAGTCTTGGTTTTATGCTGAGCTCTGAGGAGCTCAGCTGCAGAAACGACCTTGTCCTCTAGAAGGCAGGGCTGGACTGGGGGTTGGGGTGCCCTCCTATGGGTGAAGTCTTGGTTTGCAGCCGGCCCTGCCTTCTGGAGTAGGAGGGGCAATCCCCACAGGTCACGAATGCCCCTCCCTTCCTCCTCCCAGAGAATGCAGCAATTTTTCTGTGCTAAGGTAAACAAAACTATTTTTAGTATTCACTTTTCCTGTCTTTTAAAAGGGCGCCTCCAGTATCTGTGGATCCCCAGTATCTGCAAGGGAGAGGGCAGGAACGAATCCCCTGTGGATACTGGGGCATGCCTATACATACAACGGGAGTAAACCCCGTTGAACACAATGGGACCAACTTCAGAGTAGGCATGCATAGGATTGTGCTCATACTTGATGAATAATTCTATTTGTAATTCTCCCATCCCTCCAGATATTGGGTATTGGCAGGTCATTGTCCATTCGGTACTCTGAATGCACAATCCTTGATTCAGCAATGGGGAACAAAACCATGCTGACTACATCTATGGGTCCTGATCCAGCAGGAGAAACTACCTATGCATAGAAACTTGTTTCTGCCTAGATCCCTCTCATTAGTTAAAGGGTGACTTTATATGGCAACACACTGGGCTATAAATCCTTCGTTGCCAATGTTTACTGTACCACAGCAAGTATTATTTCAGCCACACATACAAAATGAAATGTTAAAATGTCTGTAACACAAATACTTTAGTATATACTAGCTTTTTGTGACCCGGCGTTGCCCGGGGGGGGGAGAAGTGTAGCCCGTTTGGGGCACATCGTCCCAGGTGTTCCAGAGTAATGGTGGAACATACACAGAAATATACAAACATCCCTCCAAAGAATGAAATAGTTAGATCCATATTTAGAAATATAGAACTTGTCCCTGAAATAAGAAAGTACTGATGACCTGGAACCCGAAATGCACAGTATCACTGTGAAGTGAATGAGGAAACAGGGACAGAATCAAGTCAAAGAGCCACATGCAACAGGCATACTCACTGACCAATGTCTGCAGGTCGTGTGGCAGGATAGCCCCGACGTATGAGAAACAGGCAGAGGTGGCCAGTTAGCTCCCTGCAAATAGGTCCCTCTCAGATCCGACTGGGTGCTGGAACTCTCTGGAGCCTGCTCTTTCCAGCCTGGCCAACTCAAGCAGTGCACAGCAGTTTAGTTTCACTTTCATTTCTGTCCCTGTGTAGTAGCTGAGGTACTGGAGCCCTCCCACATAACCTGCAGAATCGCCTGTGACCACAGGGTAGCAGCAGACCTGTAGTCCAATGCAATCCCCTTGGTTCCTGATGATCCGGCCCCTCCCTGAAAAACGGGGGGCTGTAGGGGGGTCTGACCCCCGCAGTGATTCCTTCCAGGCTGCAAGGTACGTGTGTGCCAAGTTTCGTGGCCGTGGGTCAAGGCACGGAGACGTGTATACATAACATACATACACACATCCATTTTTATATATATAGATTGTATGGGTCTCTCATATGACTTTGTATCTTCCACCCATGCCTCCATCTGTTTAAAAAAATTAATGTACTGTACTTCAATGTCCAGGGCCTAGCATACAGGCAGTTCATGCTCAGAAATAGTTGCAAAATATAGACATGCTGGCCTTTTCATTTTAACAGAAATGTAATTCCTTGCTTTTTGTAAGGCTATTGAAAAATTCAGAAAAGATTACATTATCAAAGGGATAACATGGTATGGTTATAAATCAAAAATATTGATTATTTAAATGTACCATTGAATCAAATACCTGGATTTTTAATACAAATGTCTTTTTAAATAATCATATTGATTTATAATAATTTATAAATAATTATTAAAAATAATTATTAAAATAAATAGGCCAGAATAATTTACTTAATGTCTGAAAAAAATAGGAATCTATCAACATTCAACGGTATAGGAATAGGAAACAAAAGGCAAACTCATAGTAAATAATCTTGCCACAGCTAAACCCCCACCCCAAATGCAGACACTTTTTTTTTTACTAGGATTATTTTAACTTATTTCTTTCCTTCCTCTCTTTGCCCAAATTTCCACCAAGCCCCTGTAACCTTGTTTCCACCCTTCCTGAGAACAGATCTGCACAAGCAGCAAAATAAATCAGCCATCCATCAGACCCCTCTGTCAGTAGTTCAACGAGGGAGGAAAAGTCCTTGTTAACTATTTGGTGTGAATAGCTTTTCCTTTCATGAGAATGTGAGAATTGCCCTTGAAATAGAGAAATAAATGCCTTTCCAAAGGCAAATGTCAATGCACTTTTACATCTATACTGTATTAGCTTGAAAGGCTAACCCAAAGCAAGTTTAATAGGAAGGTAAATCCCACTGAGTTCAAAGGGCTGTACCTTCCAAGTTAAGTATGCAAAGGACGGCAAGCTTAATTGTGCCTTCTGTCAGCCAACAAAAAGGGGGTTACTATGAGTCACCTTTCAAGAAAGATTCTGTAAAAAAAAAAAATTACAGTCTGCCACGTGTACAAGTAAATGACTGTAATTACTCTGCTATATTTTTTTCTGTAAAATTATAAAGTACTGGAAATTTTTGAAAAACATAAGCAAATACTCAAAAGCAATGAACTGTAAAGGTGCTGTTTCTCATTGCCTGATTTTCATAAAAGCTGAACTAAAACTGACGAGTTTGTCATGAAATTAAAAGATTCAAGTTTCATTCAACTTCCAGTTTTGTTATATATTCACTGCCCAGGAATAAAGAAAAATGCTGAATCACTAACACCACATACCAAGGAGGACTTAACTAACAAGAATGTTACTTATTTATAGTGCTCATCAAACAAATAAGAAACCATTATAAAAATGACTTTATTCTTCACATGGGGCAATTCGTAATCTCTTCCCTACATAGTCACGTTTCTGAATGTGCATTCCAGGTGTGTGTGTGTGTGTGTGTGTGTGTGTGTGTGTGTTTCAAACTCTCAGTATTAACATATTCATATATAGGTAAATAATTTTATTAAAAAATGTATGTGCACTTCTGTACTGCTTAGCTTATTGCTTTAAGAATGCATTTATTTTTCTATTGTTTAATTCAGAGCACAATCCTAACCTGGAGTTAGGCTGGCAAAGCTAAGCTAGCAAAATTTGGCCAGCACAAGGGACATTGTGAAGCACATTTGGACCACTTTCTGAGTCAGGGGGGATTGTGCACATCTGTGTGCTGGCCTCTCTAACTCCGAGAGTGGTCCGAACAGACTTCACAGTGGCCCTTATGCCAGCCAAATTTTGTGCCAGCCACTAGCCAAATCAGGTTGCTAGTGGTTCAGGGCAAACACTGCACTGTGGCCCCCATCTGCCTCCCAATGGCACTGAGTGCTACCACTCGTAATGAAGGTTCAGAGGTCAGCTTGCCTGGTGGGCTTGGGCCCTTGGCCATTGCTCAAATTGACGCCACTCCCCCTTTTAAAAAATGAACTGATATTGTTGTAACCTCTGGGGACAATCCAATCCTTCCCTCATGTACAGCAGTGCAACTCTGAGCAGGTAAAAGAAGGTTAATGGTACGGGAATCTCCTGCAGTGCACAGACACTTGCACATACAAAGCAATGGATATGAAGGACACAGTTTTTCTGCCTTTATTGAACCCAAGTCATTTTGAGCATTTAAATGGAAAAGATTGTAGTAGTAGTAAATGCTAAGTGAAAAGGAATTGGATTTCATTGCTAATTTTTATATTTTGAGAACACTGTCCTTAGCACTCCTGGAAATGCATACAACTGCAGCATGGCCAAAAAAATGTTTAATACTACATGCATATACCTGCACTTTACATTCATCTATGCACATAAAGCAGGGGGTTTCAATCTTTTTTGTCTCACAGCGCAGGATTCCCCAAGCCTTTGTTTCTGTTAAAAACGTGATCGGAAACCACTTCTGTGTTTGTTTTTTTGGTGAAACCAGAAGTGGTTTCCAATTGCATTTTTTACAGTAACAGAGGCTTGGGGAGCCCTGCAGAGGGCTCCAAGGGGTTCTCCCTGCACCACTTGGAGGCTGGAGCTGTCTACAGGTAAGTTAGAAACACACGCACCCTGATCTGCCCCAGCAGCCGCGCAATCCTGGGGATTGCATCACTGCCTTCCACCCCTTAAGGAGCCAGAGGCAGGGCTTCTCAGGCTGGGGTGATGCCCCAGTTTGAGAATCTCAGGTGTAAAGGAACAAGGTTCTTTCTCTCTTAGGCTACATACAGACCAGTAATGTTTCATGCACCCTGATACTTGTAATCATGAAAGAGGATGGCATAGATTGCCTTGCACTCAGGTACTATTTCACATGATACTTCTGATTTTACCCTGGGCAAGCCTGTGACTCATCAATGAGGGCCAAACCTTCTCAAGATCTCAGTGGACAGAAAACTCATTCCCAGACTTCCTTCTTCACTACCAAACCTTTTAGGTCTCAATGTCTTATACCAGAAGCTAAATGCAACTACAGGTTGTGCCATGGCATCTGTGGCAATTCCTGGAACCCCCATGGATGCCAAAACCCACAGATAATTCAATTCTTGGGTCTTGGCACTTCAGACCCTCTAAATGCAACTGGACCCAAAAGTGACTGTTTTGAGCCTTCTGGGGGCATTCTGGGGACCGGGGAGGCAGTATACTTTCTGGACACAAGCAGAGCACAACTCCGTTCACATTTGGAGGTTCCAGGTCCAGGTCCAGCCAAATCCAGCCAATTAACTAACCATGGTTAGTTACAACCATAGGTTCCAAGTCTGTTAATAAACAGACTTCACAATCTTCTTCTCAGGTCAATTTTTTTTTCTTTTTCCAGTATATTCCACATTCACTTCACTTGCACACATTCATTTTTTAAAAAACCACAAGCCTACCATTCCAAGGAAGAGTATGCAAATTAGGAAAAGGCAAATATTAATACCAATCGGTAAGAGTGAAATGGAATTGGTCAGGATACAATAGGAAATGGCACAGAAACCAGTGACCAGGGAGTAATGTTATTCATTCATTTCACTGCAGTAACATTTATATCATGTCAGCATAAAACAAAAAGCAATCATGTATCCTTCCTATAGCCTACCTTTCGTATTTCTTCGGGCAATGGATGCAAAGGAATATGCCGGTCCATGTCTCTCTGTTGCTTAAATTAAGCCACACAAAACTGTTAGTAGAGAATAAAGGGACAAAATTAGTTTAAGAGAAGGAAGCAATGTCCTGTCTTCAACAACACAACTGGCAGGGGTGTCATTTTCCACTCCTTTGCTTTGATCCAACAATAACATCCATACCCAGAAATAAGCTTAAACAAACCAATCAGCCCTGTAGCATGAAAATAAAAATGGGCTCTGCAAATGGGAAGCAAATGCCAGACCCAACATCTGGTCTACAAGATGATATTATAGTAGTAGTAATAGTGGTAGTAGTAGTGTAAATGCAGCAGGGAGAGCAGCTGCAACACACTTGGGCCAATAGATTTGCACTTCAGGAACTCTGAAGCCTATAGGTTATGAAATCAAGTAACTACCTTATACTGAGTTATTCTGAGCAACAACAGCTCTCCAGAGTTTCAGAAAAGGATTTTTCCAACCTTTATCAGGTGTTGCTAGGAATTGAGCCTGGGACCTTCTGCATATAAAATGTAGTCTAATATTGAATTCTGGCACCTTCTCGCAGGCCTCAGAAGGGAGATAGTAACTAGACAGCATCCAGGTATCTTCTCTCTCCTTTCCCTTCAATCACCTAAACATAAGTGATAATGCAACCGTACCTAGGTCTTCAGATCTCCCACATCACCATCCTATGCTTCCCCTCCTATCCAACACATCCAGCATCAATAAGGATGCTATTAGAAGATTTACTCTGACACTTGGTCTGAAGAGACAACAGGAGCAGAAGGGGAAGGAGGTCTATCCACTACCTTCTCCTTTGTGCTGCATAGCAAGAAATCGACAGTGTCAAGTCTTCAGGACAAAGTCTCTGAGGCACCAGTCCCATTGGGCAGCACAATCGGATTCGACTGGAGATTGGGTGCCCCTGCAGGCTGTGTGCTCTCTACCCAAACTTTCCATATAACTGCCTGCACACATGCTTCTCTTGCTCCGATCGTTCTTTGGATCAGAGTATATTTCTGATGAACCATCCCTGTGTCTAATAGTTGGGGGGGGGAGGAATTACAGGAAGGGAGTCTGCACATCTGATTTCTAAGCGTACTATATATGACTACATCTAGCTACACAATTCCAAAACTTCAAATGGGTTCTTACAAGTAAGTGGTTATAAAATTTCAGCCCAAGTAGAATCAACACAATTATTGTTTGAGTTTTTCATTATTGCTACGTCTTTTTATTTCTATAGCAGGACTGTTGAACCATTTATTTTTATTTCTATAGCAGGACTATAGCAGGACTGTTGAACCATTACAGTAAAAAGAGATATAAGACTACTTTTTGTTAACTCTTGATGTTGTAGCACCTACAACTATTATTCCTGCTGAATACATGTATAAGAGCGCAATGCTAACCTGGAGTTAGGCCGGCACAGTTAAGCCAGCAAAGTTGGCTGGCACAAGGGACACCATAAAGCTTGTTTGGACCACTCTTGGAGTCAAGGAGGGTGGCACACATCTGTGTGCTGGCCTCTCTGACTCCAAGAGTGGTCCAAATGCAATTTACAATGGACCTTGTGCTGGCCAAACTTTGCTGGACAAACTCCAGGTTAGGATTGCACCCTAGATCACCATCTTCCAATGAGCCCACAATTCCTGTTCCTTTAGAATACTTCAGCTGACCTTCCTCATGCTCGTCCAGACTAATGAATTCAGCAAGCATGGACACAGATGACTGGCTATGATTATTTCCCAGCGACCAGAATAACAGGGAAATGCTGCCAGTCACCTATTGTGTGTGATTGCACAGTTCATATACAGTACGGTGCATTGTGTGATCCTTTATGATCCTTTATGATCACCACTGCAAGGAAGAATCAGAGAAGCTAGGTTCCTCATGATGAAGTGATCCACCTTCTGGTTCTTTCACCCATTTATGTGGTGGTGGTCATATTTATGTGGTGGTGGCATTGCCCGGGTAACAAAATGATCTTCCAGAGTTTATGAGTTTTGCACCCCTTCTCACCCCCCTTGCTGACGGGGGCCGAACCCAGACTCCAACCGCGTCAGGAGCGTTGCCACTCACCTCGGTGACCCCGGAAACTACGGTTCCAACGCCGATTTTGGCCGTTTTTGACCATTTTCACATGGGGCCCCCTGTGCACCCCACCCCTGGGGGCACTGGGGGGGCTGACCCCTGCAATGTTTGTCGCCAGGCCGCAAGGCACGTGCGTGCCGAGTCTGGCGCCAGTCGCTCCAGGCGTTCCAGCATGGCATGGCGGACATCTTGTTTTGCACCCCTTCCCACCCCTCATGTTGAGGGGGGGCCGAACCCGAACTCCCACAGCGTCGGGAGCGTCGCCACTCGCCTCGGCGACCCCGGAAACTACGGATCTGACACCGATTACGTCCATTTTCTACCGTTCTCACACGGGGACCCCTGTACCCCCACCCCCGGGGGCACCAGGGGGGCCTGACCCCCACAATGTTTGTCACCAGGCCGCAAGGCACACGTGTACCGGGTTTGGTGCGCATTGCTCCAGGCGTTCCAGCCTGGCATGGCGGACCTTTTGTTTTGTACCCCTTCTCACCCCCCACGCCAAGGGGGGCCTGAACCCAGACTCCAACTGTTTCGGGAGCATCGCCGCTCGCCCCGGCGACCCCGGAAACTGTGGATTCGATGCCGATTTTGACCGTTTTTGACCAATTTCACGTGGGGACCCCCGCGTACCCCCACCCCCAGGGGTGCTATGGGGCCCCGACCCCTGCAGTGTTTGTCGCCAGGCCGCAAGGTGTATGCGTGCCAAGTTTCGCGCCAATCGCTCCAGGCATTGCGGAGCCTATGCGAAACATACATACATACATACATACATACATACATACATACATACATACATACATACATACAAACCCATGCTCTTCTTTATATATATAGACTAGCTTTTTGTTACCCAGCGTTGCCCGGGTAACAAAATGATCTTCCAGAGTTTATGAGTTTTGCACCCTTCTCGCCCCCCATGCCGACGGGGGCCGAACCCGGACTCCAACCGCGTCGGGAGCGTCACCGGGCACCTCGGCAACCCCGGAAACTATGGACTCGATGCCAATTTCGCCCGTTTTCGGCCGTCTTCACTTCAGGCCCCCTGCCTTGGCCCTCTGCCTCAGGCCTCGGCGACCCCGGAAACTATGGGTCTGACGCCGATTTCGTCCGTTCTTGACCATTCTCATGCAGGGGGTCCCGTGCACCCCACCCCTGCGGGCGGTAGTGGAGCCTGACCCCTGCAGTTTTTGTCACCGGGCCTCAAGGCATGCGCGTGCCGAGTCTGGCGCCAATCGCTCCAGGCGTTGCAGCGGGTCATAGCGGACATCTTGTTTTGCACCCATTCCCGCCCCCACGCTGAGGGGGGGCTGAACCCAGACTCCCATGGCATCGGGAGCATCGCCACTCACCTCGGCGACTCCGGAAACTACAGATTCAACACCAATTACGGCTGTTTGCAACCGATTTCTGCAGGGCCCTGTGCATACCCCCACCCCTGGGGGGCTGGGGGGGCCTGACCCCCACAGTGTTTGTTGCCACGCGCTTGCCAGGTTTGGTGCGCATCGCTCCAGGCATTCCAGCACGGCATGGCAGACATTTCGTTTTGCACCCCTTCTCGCCCCCCACGCTGAGGGGAGCCTGAACCCGGACTCCAACTGTGTCGGGAGTGTCGCCGCTCGTCTCGGCGACCCCGGGAACTACGGACTCGACGCGGATTTCAGCCATTTTTGACCATTCTCATGTGGAGACCCCCACGTACCCCCACCCCCGGGGGCACTAAGATGGTCTGCCCCCCGCAGTGTTTGTCACCAGGCTGCAAGGTGTATGCATGCCAGGTTTCGTGTCGATCGGTTCAGGCATGCCAGCAGGGCATGGCGGAGGTTGTGTTTCGCACCCCTTCTTGCCCACCATGCCAAGGGGGGGCCGAACCCGGACTCCAACAGCGTCGGGAGTGTTGCCACTCGCCCCGGTGAGCCCGGGAACTATGGATTTGATGCCGTTTTCAGCCATTTTCGACCATCTTCTCACGGGAACCCCATGTACCCCAACCCCCAGGGGTGCTAGCGGGGTCTGACCCCCGCAGTGTTTGTCGCCAGGCCGCAAGGCATACGCATGCCAAGTCTGGCACCAATCACTCCAGGTGTCGCAGTGGGGCATGGCGGATGTCTCATTTCGCACCCCTTCTTGCCCCCCATGTCGAGGCGGGAGTTTTGACCGTTTTCATACAGGGGCCCTGGGGCAGCCCACCCCCCAGGGGCGCTAGGGGGCCTGAACCCCGGAGTGTCCGTCACCAGGCCGCAAGGCACGCACATGCCAAGTTTGGTGCGCATCACTCCAGGCGTTCCAGCACGGCATGGCAGACATTGTGTTTCGCACACCTTCTCGCCCCCTACGCTGAGGGGGGGGCAGACCCAGACTCTGATGGCGTTGATACCGTTGTCGCTCGTCCCAGCGACCATGGAAACTACGGATTTGATGCCGATTTTGGCCATTTTTGACCATTTTCACACAGGGGCCCCTGTGCACCCCTGCCCCCGGGGGTGCTAGGGGGCCACAACCCCTGCAGTGTTTGTGGCCAGGCCGCTAGGCTTCCGCATTTGGTGCCAATCGGTCCAGGCGTTCCAGCAGGGCATGGCAGACGTTGTGTTTTGCACCCCTTCTTGCCCTCCACATTGAGGGGGGTCCGAACCCAGACTCCAACGGGGTCAGGAGTGTCGCCGGTTGTCCCGGCGCCCCTGGACACTGTGGACTCGACGCCGATTTCAGCCGTTTCCGGCTGTCTTCATGTGGGGACCCCCGCGTACCCCCGCCCCCGGGGGTGCTACGGGGCCCTGACCCCCGCAGTGTTGTGGCCAGGCCGCTAGGCTTCCGCATGCCAAGTTTGGTGCCAATCGGTCCAGGCATCATAGTGGGGCATGGTGGGCCTTTTGTTTCGCACCCCTTCTCGCCCCCCACGTCGAGGGGGCCCCAAACCCGGACTCCAACTGTGTCGGGAGCATCGCTGCTCATCTCGGCGACCCCGAAAACTACGGAGTCGATGCCAATTTTGGCCATTTTCAGCCATCTTCATGTGGGGGCCCCTGTGACCCCCACCCGAGGGTGCTAGGGGGGGCTGACCCCCGCAGTGTTTGTCGCCAGGCCGCAATGCACGTGCGTGCCGGGGTTGGTGCACGTTGCTCCAGGCGTTCCAGCACGGCATGGCGGACTTTTTGTTTTGCACCCCTTCTGGCCCCCCATGCTGAGGGGGCCCCAAACCCGGACTCCAGCGGCATCGGGAGTGTCGCCACTCGTCCCGGCGACCCCGGAAACTACGGACTCGATGCTTCTGCATGCCGCGTGTGGTGCCAATCGGTCCAGATGTCACAGCGGGGCATGGTGGATGTTGTGTTTCGCACCCCTTCTCGCCCCCCACGTCGAGGGAGGGCTGAACCCGGACTCCGACGGCATCGGGAGCGTTGCCGCTCATCTCAGCAACCCCAGAAACTGCAGATTTGACGCTGATATTGGCTGTTTTTGAGCGTTTTCACTTGGGGACCCCCGCGTACCCCCACCCCTGGGGGCTCTAGGGGGCCCCGACCCCCGCAGTGTTTGTGGCCAGGCCGCTAGGCTTCCGCATGCCGCGTTTGGCGCCAATCGGTCCGGGAGTTCCAGCAGGGCATTGCGGACGTTTTCTTTCGCACCCCTTCTTGCCCCCCACGTCGAGGGGGGACTGATCCCGGACTCCAACGGCATCGGGAGCGGCACCGCTCCTCTTGGCGACCCTGGAAACTGTGGATTTGACGCCGATATTGGCCAGTTTTGACCGTTTTCACGTGGGGACACCCACGTACCCCCACCCCCAGGGGCGCTAGGGGCCCCCGACTCCCGCAGTGTTTGTCGCCAGGCCGCTAGGCTTCTGCATGCCGAGTTTGGCGCCAATCGGTCCAGGCGTCACAGCGGGGCATGGCGGACGTTTTGTTTCGCACCCCTTCTTGGCCCCCATGTCGAGGGGGGGCTGAACCCGGACTCTTATGGCATCAGGAGCGTCGTCACTCATCTCGGCGACCCCGGAAACTGTGGATTTGACGCCGATTTTGGCCGTTTTTGACCGTTTTCAAGCGGGGACCCCCGCGTACCCCACCCCCGGGGCGCTAGGGGGGCCCGGCCCCCGCAGTGTTTGTCGCCAGGCCGCAAGGTGTATGCGTGCCGAGTTTTGTGCCGATCGCACCAGGCGTTGAGGAGCCTATGCGAGACATACATACATACATACATACATACATACACACATACACACACACACACACCCAGGCTCTTCTTTATATATATAGATACCTGAAGCATTAAAAGTCAAAATAAACTGATTACTACCTTTGATAAATGCAACACAAGATGGAAATTGGATCAGATACAATGGAGGACAGGAATCCTAATAATTGTGGAGGGCCTGGATCAGACAATATTTGCCTTGCCAAACTGGCCCTATGCAATAAAGATGTACACACTCTTGGAGTGCACACATCCTGGTCACCCCCTCATTTCCTGATGAATCTCCTAATCATGTGAGCTGGAGGGGGGGAATTATTTTTCCTGAAGTACCCTGTACGCACACTGCTAATATTAACAGTGCATGTATTATTGTTATACAGTAGACGGTGGTTTTGATTAACTGCCCCTTACACTATTAGGGAAACTCATCAGGAATCCAAAAGAGGAGAATGTACCATGAATGCACATGGCTTTCAATGCATGGGGCCAGTTTGGCAGAGAAAATATAATCTGAACCTGCTCTTGAAGAGGAAATTTCAGTAGCTGTAGGGCTAGTCTTGCCAAATTGCAATCTAAAGAGTGTGATTATAGTTAAATAATGATTAAAAACAAGTTAATGTTTTTCTATGCTGCCACTGATGAAGGTGAAGGGGCAGTGATGAGGAACAGGGCCTTCTTGGTTGTGGTGCCCCAATTGCGAATTCCTGACCCTTGGAACCATATCCCTCCTTGGAGACCTTTTGGTGGGACCTTAAGACCATCTGAAGCCCATGAGACGGAAATGCAGGGAATAATTTGTACCTGGGTCTAGGGTCAAAAAGGGAATCCAGGAGCCAAAGGAGGGAGCCCAGAAATGTCCTGGGATCTTACATATTCCTATGTCATCCAAACTCGCTGCTTGCACAGGATGCTGGGGGTGCTACCATAGACACGCAGTGGCTGCCACAAGCCATATACATATGGCTTGTGGATCCACTTACCACGAAGGTGTGTATAGGATCTTAGGACACAGTGGTGAGCTACAGCTGCTGCAGAACTGTTTGTACTTTCCATTCTAGTGTGAGCCTAAATACAATGACGCTCATTTTCTGCTATGATTTTCTATATCCAAAAGGTTCTAGAGAGGCGGGTGTTTGGTTTTCCATAGACTATATGTAGCTGCTGGTACTGAGCAGACAGGTAGACCTGGAATCCAATGACTATTCTGAGTGTTGTTCACTCTGTTTTGCTCACTCCCCTCTACCTCTGGGAGGAACCCAAAAGTAGGGTTGCCAGATACAAACTGGGACAGAGTGCCTGTACCTTTAACCACTGCATAAAAGAGGGAATTGGTCAGGTGCAGCTTTTGAAACCCTTCCATGATGAGCTGCACCTGCCCACATTCCCTCTTCTATACAATGGTTAAAGGTATAGGCCAGTGGTATTCAAACTTTTTAGACCAGGACCCACTTTTTAGAATGGCACTTGTGTCAAGACCCACCGGAAATGATGTCATTAACCTGGAAGTGATGTTGTGGCAGGAAGTCCTGTATATTATATTATATTATGACACTCCTGAAATGCAAATTGGCATTCTTGGACTGCAGCAATTGTACAACCAGGAAACATCCCCGACAGAAAGCAAGATTAGGACAAAATATTATGGAAAAGCCCTGAACTAAGAAAACAAAATTTAAAAAAACTCAAAAATTCAAACTGTGAATACTCACAACAGGAATATAACAAGAGTAATATAAGGTCTGCAGTTTCCAAGATGTTCCCAGCTTTCCGCGACCCACCTGACATCAGGTCGTGACCAGTGGTGGCATTCAGGGGGTTCTCCCAGGTTCTATAGAACCGGTTATTAAATGGCCAGACCCCGCCCACTTGCTTACTTTGGCTGGCTTTGGGGTCAGGCAATGACATTAGAGAACCGGTTGTTAATTTATTTGAATGCCACCACTGGTCGTGACCCACCAAGTGAGTCCAGACCCACAGTTTGAATAACACTGTGTCCCAGTTTGTATCTGGTAACCCTATCCAAAAGAAACTTTGGAGCCCTTGGTGACATTCCTCTCCGAGGCCCTGGTGCCAGCGAGCTCGCATGCTGCAGCTGCTCAGCTACAGCAGCCCACTGCCCAGGGGTTTCTTGACATCAGGGATTCCACAGGCCCGGAGAAGAGCACGCGGTGAGGCTCCAGCCCCAGTCCAGAGGGTTCATTTCCGTGCTTTCAAGCCCTGGCTGGGGCAAGCGCAGGGAGACCACGGTGGCTGGCGACAACTGCAGCACTGCGATCCAAGCGCCCTCTTCACTCACTCCTCTTCCTCCTCGTGGCAAAGCCCCGCGTTCAACTTACCCCAGCTGGAGATCAGCAGAGCACCGCGGGAGACAAAAAGAACCGCGGGCTCTGCACACACAGAGCCCCGAAACTCGCCGCTTCCCCGTTGCCGTGACAACCAACCGGCTCGCCGGAAGAAGGGCAAACCGTAAGGGCGGAAGGAGCTCCGCTGGCGTCACGTATCTCTAGCGGGCGTGCGCAGCTTCACTGTGCCTTTCTCCCGTACGGCCCGTCTCATCCAAGAAGGTTAGACCTCCTTGGTCTCATCCTACGTATTTTTTTGGCCGCCGAGGGTCACCTTGTTCCAGCCTTGTTCCATGGGGCTAATTCCTAGGTCAGCGCGCGCAGGATCGTAGGAGTTAACCCCATGGAACACAGCCAGGGTTGACTGAATGTTGTATGCCTTTGCTCAGACGTAAGTGCCATTTAGTTCAATTGGAGCGTTCCGAGCGGTGCATTGCACAGAATGTCAGCCTGCTCTGTTTGCTAAACTGAATGCTATTACGTTAATCTTGAGCCTGTGTTGAGGTAGCAATAAATCCTGTTAAACTCAGTGAAGTTTATGTCTTGAGTAAGCATACTTTTACTCCCTGGTGTGAGTGCATGCTTGCATTCTTACTCCCTGCTAACTGGGCAAGAGGCACTTTAGCAGGGGGAGAGTAACAGTCCCTCTTCACCCCAGCACAGTGTCTTTTCTAGTGGCTGCTGCTGGTGTTCTGCATTTTTTTGGATTGTGAGCCCTTTTGGGACAGGGAGCCATTTAACTTTATTCTTTTGCCTGTAAACCGCTTTGTGAACTTACGTTGAAAAGCGGTATATAAATACCGTTTGGTTGCTTGGTGTGGCTGCAGGCTTGTGTGAAGGGAATAAGCCCCACTGGGTGCAGTGTGACTTCCAAGTAAATACGGCTAGGACTGGTGTGTGTCTGTGTTTCAAAGGTGCAGCTGTGTACTACAGATGGAGTTCTAATCATTTGTTTGAGGCTAGGCACCTGGTTGTGTTCCCCAAGGCTATATTTACTTTTTACAGCTTATTGCTTAAAGGTAACTTCAAAATGAAACAAGAGGTAGTAACCAGTAACCCTATTTTCCTAGGATTTTTAAAATTTAATTTTAGTGAAGGTTTGTTATTAACTGCCCAATATGTTATGGGTGCTGTACAAATATTAAACTATTTACAGGACGTTTTAAGCTGATTGATGGCACTGTGTGTGCTTTTAGGACGGGACAGGCTAAAATGGTCAGAATATGTGCGTTCACACAGCTTTTAATGCATTTTTTTTAAAAGCTCTTTTAAATTTCTCTTCTATTTCACTATGATGGCATAACCTTCATACTAGTTTCAATTGTAGGTGGGAGAACAAGAATTTAGTTTAAGAGAAAAGAGAATGCAACTTAGGGTGCAATCCAGACTCGCCCTTGGGCCAGTGCATTTAACTTACGCCAGACCAGCTCTGTTGCAAACAGATGAGTTGCAGTAACCCAAGGACGCCCAGTAAGCTATCCCTGTACCAGCAGAATTCAGCTGGTATGGGGGCTTCGGAAGGGCAGGGGCTTGATCTGAAGAAAACTGGTATTGTTAAATGGCCCTCTGGAGGCTTTAGATGGCCTCCAGAAGGCCAGGGATGCATCCTGAGCCTTCTGCCTGGGGGTATTCCCCCCCCAACTGCCATAATGAGAGAACTGCCACTGCCTTTCAGCTTTTGAGCTGCAAAATGATGCCTCAGCAGAAGCAGCAAAATTGAGGTTCAGGAAAAAAAAAACATTTCTGGGCATCACCTGCTTAATGGCATCATTTCCTGCTTGATTACATCATTTCCTGCCTTCAGCAGGCATCAGGAAAGCCATTCATCCCTCTGTATGAAATAATTTTGGCAGCCTGGGCTCTGCTTTATTCCGAGCTCTCTTCTAGGGCTTTACATTGCAGAAGAAAGCAGACAGTGGGCAAATTCTCGTTCAGGAGATCTTATCCTCCATTACTGATGTTCTCATTGAGGAGCCCTGATAAGCTTTCATGGAAAACCACTTTCAAAACCTCTGTGCTAGCCTTATTGTAGCTGAATGGGTTATCCAGCCACTGTGGAAGTACTTGCAGGAGGGGGGGGAGCAAGGTTCTTATCCCTACCCAGCTATGAAGCTTACGAGGGGATCTTGAGCCAGTCATGTCTTCTGTCTCTCAGCCTAGCACAATTCACAGGGGTGCTATGAGGATAGAAGTGGGGGGAGGAGTAAAACTTGTAAACTACCCTAAGCATCTTGGAGGAAGGGTAAGATAACAATGCAATGCACAAATAAAACAAATCCAAGGAACACTGCAGCAGTTAATGCCTTTCTAATGAGGCACTAACTCTTCTAGGAGAAAACCTGAGAGTGGCATTGCAATTAGGGCACCATCCAGAATTAGGCATCCGCTAGATCTGCACCAGCTGTTCAGCAAGGGATGTTCTGCTTCCCGGGTTCTCCTCGTACTCCTTTTGAGTGACATAATTGTGCTACAGCTAGCGTGCAAGCCATGAACTTGTGAACCCAAGAGTTACAGAATGGGAGTTAAGCCTAATTGTAGCAGTTTGCTTTTGCTCCCATGGACTCTTGGCCTGCACCCACCGCCAGCTTACAGTATATTCTGCGCCGCAGCATGACAGACTGCCATGTCCTTGTGTGCACTCTCATAATCCACAGTCTGTTTAGTGCCCCCAGTTAAAATTAGTGACTGATGCTTTAAACCGGCAGCACAGCACATTCAGGCACAATAGGAGGAAGAGGCCAGGCAGGGAACCACCTGATCTTGCAAAGGTTAGTGAAACCAAGCACAATCCTGATTTCACTAGAACTCTCTGTGACCCACGAGCTGTCCCTTAAACCTAGGTCAATCCCTCTAAACCAGGACATCTGTTTACCCTGTACTTGAACTGCCTCTGCCCTGCCAGCTCTGGATGAAAGCTCTTTTCAGAGTTGCATGCAACAAAAGAGAAACGAACTAATAAATGAGGTGATCCACTGCGTGGGTATTTCTGTGACTCAATTTCAGTGGAATTAATTCCTGTTTAGCCCTTTTCACCATTCTGAGTAATTGGCCCTTCTAATTCTAGCAAGGTCAAGGCTCCTGTGACTTTGTCTTATTTTGTCCTGCCTGCCTCACCGTAATTGTGTTTGATGCGTACATTTAAAGCGCAATCCTAACCTGGAGTTAAGCTGGCACAGTTAGGCCAGAAACGTTTGGCTGGCACAAGGGACACCGTAAAGCATGTTTGGACCACTCTCGGAGTCAGGAAGGATGGCGCACGTCTGCGTTCTGGCCTTTCTGACTCCGAGAGTAGTCCAAACAAACTTTACAGTGTCCCTTGTGCCAGCCAAACTTTGCTAGCCTAGCTGTGCCAGGTTAGGATTAACTCCAGGTTAACTCCAGGTTAGGATTGTGCTCTCAGACTGAGCTGTGGCCTTTTGTTTTTGAGCTGCTGAGGTTATTAGTCAGATCTTTCATGTTTGACGTTACAATTGCTTCTGGGAGTTTTCTCACTAGTTCATTTGCATGTGATTTGCCTTCTTGCATGAGGAGTGTACTGTCTGGGCTAGTTCACATATGCATATACAGTTCATCACTTGATTACTCTACTCACAGCTGAATATATCAACTGACTCAGCTAAGAGGCATTGACTTGAAAAGATTGTGACGAGACTAGCATGCAGTCCTATGCATGTCTACTGAGAAATAAATTCCCATTGTGTTCAATAGGGCTTATTCCCAGGAAAGTGTATACTGTATAGGATTGCAACCAAAGCTGTGAATCAGGACTTTCCAGGTTCAAGTCTTGTCTCTGCCATGAACTCACTAGGCAGCCTTGCAAAGCCACTCTCTCTCTCAACTCCTGATATGATACAATATGGGGATGATACTAATCTTACAGGGCTGAAAAGGATTATATCACAATAATACAGTATATGTGAAGTGCTTATATGCTCCTAAAAGTGCTGTACAAATGCTAAGTACTATTGTTCAAAGTGATCTGAAAGTTCTATCTATGGTAGTAGTTCTCAAACATTTTAGCACTGGGACCCACTTTTTAGAATGACAATCTGTTGGGACCCACTGGAAGCAATGTAATTAATCTGGAAGTGATGTCATGGCTGGAAGTTACATCATCAAACAGGAGAATTTTTAACACCCCTATACAACAAAATTTAATTGAGAGCGCAATCCTAACCTGGAGTTTGGCTGGCACAAGTCCCTTGTGCTGGCCCAGGAATGTTGAAAACACACCATTAAGCACATGTCCATGTGCTGCCCTCCATGACTCGGGATGCAATCCTAACCAACTTTCCAGCACTGGCATAGTTGTGCCAATAGGGCATGTGCTGTATCCTGCAGTGGGGGGGGGGGGCTGTCACGGAGGCCTCTTCAAGATAAGGGAATGTTTCCTCACCTCGGAGCTGCATTGCCCTTACCCCAGTGCTGCAAAGTTGGTTAGGACTGCGCCCACAGAGTGGTGCAAACGTGCTTATGGCACATTTGTGATCCTCCTGGGCCAGCACAAGGGACTTGTGCCACCTAACTCCAGGTTAGGATTTCACTTTAAGTAAGTAAATTAAAAGTTACAATAAATATACATTTAAAAAATTATCTGAAATAATGAAGAACACCCCTAACCCTCTGAGGGCCTGTATTGGAAAAGGCAGGAGATACCCCAGGAGATAGGGAATGGTATCAGCAATGGCCCCTTGTCCAGGTAAACCAGGGATTATGGGGTTAATCCTAGAACTCCTGCAGCAGGAGCACAGCTGCAGGCTGATGAGGGCCCTTGTTCCTGAAGGGAGTTTAGCAGGTGCAGATGGGTGTGGCTGATGAGCTAGAGCCTGCCCAGCAACAGACACCGATTGGCTGGCCTCAGTATAAAGTTGGAGGCAGGAGCTGCAGTAGAGGCCCTGGATAGGTGCTGGACAGAAGCAGTAGGTAGGTGCAGGAGGATGGTACCAGGTAGATGCTGGATGGATTAAGAAAGGAAGGAAGGGTGATTAGGACCTTGATAGGTGCTGGAGGAGAGCACCAGGTAGGTGCTGGATGGATGGAGACTGACAGATGGAGTGCTGGCTGGACTGATGGACGGATGGAGTGCTGGACTGGATAAGGTAAGGTTATTGTGGGGAATAACCATTGGGAATTGTATGGCTGCCACGCCCCTGGAGCCCCAAGTGGAGGAGGCAGTTATGTCTTAGGCAAGCTGATTGCCTATTGTTTGGTGGTGGGGTTTTTTGGTGCTAGACTTAGGGTAGTTTGGAGCTAAGCCAGTGATGAGGGCAGTCTGGAGGAGGCTGGCCAGCCGGTGATCCCAAGCAAAGCTGCTGGAAGAGAGGAGGCCCAATGGGTGACTGAACCCCCTCCCTCTTGCCTATCTCTGAGGCCGCTCTAGAGGGGAAACTAGTTAGCCTAGTGTGGGCATTGGGGCCCTTGGGGTGGCCCGGCAGGGAATTTGGCACAACAGGGCCCAACATATCCAACTTTCCCATGCTGATGCAGCCATGCCAATGGGGTGTGTGCTGCATCCAGTGGTGGTGGGGCAGACATGGAAGCCTCAAGGAGTGTTTGCTCCCTTCCCTGGGGGCTGCATTGCAGCTGCAGTGGCACTGGAAAGTTGGGTAGGATTGGTGATCCAAGCATTTGCTGATTTTTTTTTTAATTCCCCAAACATGCAATCTGATCCACACTTATCCGGAAGTAAGCCCCATTGACTATCGCTGTTAAAGTTATATACATAGCAGCTGGTTAAAAGTACACTGAAATGAATGGGGACCCACCTGAAATTGGCTCACAATCCACCTGGTGGGTCCCGTCCCACAATTTGTGAAACACTGATCTATGGTATACTGGAGTTCATTATTTATTTGGCAAATTTCTATACTGCTTTTCATCAGGCTAAAAGCCTGGCACTCACGAGTTCACACATGCATGCATCTGTGGTTAACTGAAACCATGGATACTGAATCAGTGGATACCAGGGCATGCCTCTACTCGGCTCTCAAGCCAGACACACACACACACAGTATGCAAGCTCCTTGCTTTTGCAGCCTGATGCAATAATCAAGTTGTGGAGGGCTTTATATTGCATGGGTTTATGTCACAGAATGGCCCCATAGCCCTTGTGTATGTCGCCACAAAAGACACTGTACTCCTCTTGACACCACAAAATGACTGTTCGTCATAGGGAGTAGAGTGATGAGCTGGTGCCATTTGCTTTTAATTTTCAGGAAATGAACTGAAACTGAACTGAATGGGCTGCTTAGAGGCTTCCAGAAAGGCTTTTCTAGTGTCAGGTATGCTGACCTGCAAAACACTTGGGAATTGGAACGGCAATCCTGCTCTGATTGCTGCTAGCTGTTAGTATTGCTCTGTAAAAAAAAAAATCATCTTCTATGCATTCTGCAAATATTGGAGGGAATGTAATTTTTTTAAATATAGTAAATCCTCATAGCTATCTAATGAGACAAATTGTGTCCCTAATTTCTTCATCTTTGATGATTTGATTATTTAACACAAGTCTCGATCAGACATCTGCTACCATTCAAAATTATAAAAAGCTTTCAGCAAACACAGTGGAGAGCAAAATAAGGCAACATTACTGCAGTGCCATTCATTAAATGGATTCTCATTCACTCAGAGCCAATTCACTAAGTGTTATTTCTTATTGTAATTCAATGAGATTGTACCTAATAGGTGATTTGGGCTGCAGTCCTGTGTACAGTAACTTGTCAATAAATCCCAATGGAGCTTGTTCCTGCCTGAATAAAAACGCATAGACCCACATTTTCAGTGTTGTCTCATTCAGTGTTGAAAATGTAACATGCTCTGATGGAACTGAGAAAGGCTGCGTTCCCATGTGCTCAACATACTAAACCATGCTGCAACCCAAAAAACTTACTCATGGGTAGCCCTATTGGCAACAGTAAGGATCACAGAGCATTGTTTTAGAGTGAGGTAGAGCGGTGTTTCTCAAACTGTGGGCTGGGACCCAGTAGGTGGGTCATGAGCCGATTTCAGGTGGGTTGCTTAGCACCTAGCACAGCCATCATTGAAAACACAGGAAGATGGGATACTGGAAAGGAGGCGGGCTGTGTGGATATTTTGCACGTATCAAGCATGTAAATAGGCTTTTTTCTCTCTGATTAGTTTTGCTTTTTGAAAATGGCTGAGAGATAAACTAACATTGTTGCATTCTTAGTTGTGAAGCAGCGATGATGATGGCATCACAATGATGACACTTCCGGCCATGACATCACTTCCAGCAGGTCCAGGATACGTTTTCATTCTAAAAAGTGGGTCCCAGTGCTAAAATATTTGAGAATCACTGGGATTATTTGAGAATCACAAAGGAATTTTAGAAAAGGGGTTTCTGGGTATGGTCTAAGTTAAACAACCAAAAAAGTAGCAGCGTATTAGTGCAACTGAAAGCCAGGTCTGTAGCCAAGAACAGAAGTGAGTCCTTTTGATCTGTATATGTGAAAGGGAGACATGTATGGCAGATGTAAAATATGCATCTCAGCAAACTAATGTAGAACATGGACGGCTAGCAGTAAAAGACAGGACTGCCCTATACTGCACTATTATGCATTGCACAAGGGTGCCATATTTAAGAGGGGCACCATTCCCATAGGATAAATTCTGGTGGAAAATCATTTCCAGTGGGAAAGGACACCTCTTTCTACTACACACAAAGGCACCTTTTTCTTTTTAAATACTCTTTATTTTATTTAACTAATAAAAATAAAAGAAAAAACAAAGGTACCTTTTTCTAACAGATGCAAGGGTGCCAAATGGGCTAGGATAGAGCCAAGTCTCCATCCAGGATCTTTTGAACTGAAAGCTTCGATTGTAGCCTTGTTCATACACCTGGCAGTGACTTCTCCCGCTACTGAGAATATTATTTGGGAGAGAAACAGACAATTCAAGCCTCTGCTTGCATGGCCTGGATAACGGGAACAAACTAGCATCAGACTGCAGCCCGCGAGGACATAGCTGTGTTCCTTACAGTATGTACTTAGGTCCAAGTTGTTTTATTATCTCATCAGTCAAGGCAGCCACAAGCTGAGACTTTCCTTCCTTTTAAATGAAGGCTCTAATGTGTGATGTTTATTCCCCCCCTGAAATAGCTACAAAATCCATGTGGATTTTTTCTGTATGCATAAAGAATGCATGTTTACATTGTGTTTACTTCAAAGCCAGAGTTGTAACCTTGGAGCAGTCTGGAGGGAGGAAAGGCTTCCCCTCCCTGCTAATCCCAATGATAAAAATAAAATTGCAATGACAAAAGAAGTCTTGGAAAATTGTAAGTCCTGCAACGAAGGGGGCTTCCTCTTCTACCCTGGAACAGATCTGGAAAAATGTTGTCACTGGCGAGCTGGAGCGGTGTTTTGGGGAAAAGCTCGGCCTGCAGCGCTCCGTACGTTTACCACTGAATACAGGGGTTCTTACTTCCGAGTCGACATGCACGCAACGGGGCGCCCAAGCCGAGAGGGGTGACGACAGAAGCCTTGCAGCAATCGCGCCGCCTGCGACGCGAGACGCCGCGTTCCTGTTCTTGCGGTGCTCCCGGGACGAACATGCCCTGCTTGTCCCGAGCACCATGAGCGTGACTAAGTCTTCTGGCCGGCCGCGCTCGGCAAGCGGGAGTTACAAAGGCTTAGCGATTAAGCGGCTCCACCCCGCCGCGACACCTGCGCGCCAGCCTGGCGGTAGCAGCAGGCAGAGGGCGCCGGGGTCACTGGGGCGGGGGGGGGAGCAGCGAGTGCGTGCGCGGTGTGCTGCCAGCCCCGCTGATCCCGTCGCAGCACGCAAGCCCGGAGCCCAGAAGGCAGCGGCAGCTGGCCTTGCGTGCCAGCCGCGCACGCAAGGCACTGCACAGGCCGGAGCCCGGCACGGAAGGCGTCGCACGCACTGGGAGCGCCGCC
Organism: Lerista edwardsae; assembly: GCA_029204185.1. Classification (NCBI taxonomy): domain Eukaryota; kingdom Metazoa; phylum Chordata; class Lepidosauria; order Squamata; family Scincidae; genus Lerista; species Lerista edwardsae. Next base: position 49,624,264 of record JAJKFI010000002.1, on the reverse strand, counting down.
CCGCCCTCGCCGCCCACAGCGGAAAAGGAGGCGGACTCTGCCCTGGGGAGACCCGGCGCAGCACTGCAGGGCATGACTCAGCCCGGGGAAGCGGCCTGACGCTGCAGCTACAGCTGCGGAACCTCGTCGCCGGCGTCACGAGCCGCCTCGCCAAGAGACTCGGCCTCGATGGCAGGGCGCAGAGGGGAGCTGGAGCGGCTCTGCACGGCACGATCCCGGATCTTTCTCTCTGTACGACACACGCGGACACGCTTTGCAAAACACGAGTGATCCAGTGGCTCGGTCGCATGACCTGGTTCCCTAACAATCTAGTTGGCATTGACGGGGGAGGGTGCCATCGATCGTCATCGTTGAGGGGGGGGGGAGGGAGGGAGGTAAAACAATAGCCCTAATTCAAGCATTTGCTGAAGGTATCTACCTCTCGCATTCACACACTACCGCCTATTTTGGTTCCTGCCAGGAACGTCCTCCCAGTCCCTTCCCCTGGCAGGCAAAACGTCAACCCTGCACCGGTTGAGCTTCTGCCTGTCACGCACCTGTGAAAAGACCAGGGCGGGGAGCCTGTTCCAAAAGCAACGATGACCACCGCGCTGCTGCTGATGCAAGATGCCTGGGGTGACGGAGCAGGCGAGGTGCAGAGATTTCTGCTCGTGGTCTGAGGCACTTCCTTCTGCCCTTATTGACTCAGCCAGCATGAAAACAGGTTCTGGGAGGCGAGCCCCAGCTGAAATTAATTCAATCCAGCCTCTGGATGTGTGAATGAATGCAGAGGTCACGGCCCGCCCCAGGGACCTCGCTGACATTGCGGGGCACGACCCACCTCGGGCAGCGGAGGAGGAAATTGTTAGGCGGAAGAGGAGAAGGAAGGAAAACTTCACGGATTCCTCCCAGCCCCGAAAAGAAACGAGAGGCACAAGGTCGAGCGATGACAACCACTGACCTACTTGGCACAAAGAGCGTGAATCACGAGCACCGCCCCGGTCACGCACAGTCCTCGGGGCTTAATTGGGAGCAGTGATCCACCCCGGAACCCGTCCCGAACGCCGGAACGAAGGAAGTGAAAAGAGTGCCTCTGAGCACGTGCAACTACTGGGTCCACCCGGAACGTCCGCGGGCAGGAAGAAAGCACTGCCTTGTCAGGAAATGGGCAGGGCGCTTCCCCCAGCCCCTCTCTGCCCGCACGAACTCAGCGCTCGTTGGCATTGCTTATATTTCAGTCTCACGTCGCGGCGGCTGCAGCGCCCAGGCAGTGACCTGCTCCTCCCCTCTCCCTCCGGGCAGTGTCGGGCCCCCTCCCCAGGCCGCCCCGTGCGCGTCATCGGCGCCCCTCCCCCCCCGTTCGCCTGCTGCTTGGCTGGGAGGCGGTCGCTGCAGCGTTTTCCTTTGCAGCTGCACTTCGCGTGTTAGCTGGCTTAGAAGGCTGCAACACCCTACAGGCAGGGCTCGGAGGCGCGCTGCTGGGAGCTGCGTTGCGTGCCGATCTGAGCGCTGGCCTGCCTCGCTTAATCCGGAGCCTGGCAGACGCACCCCCGTGTGGGCCAAGCCGCTTTCATCTACGGGGGCGGGGCGGGGCGGGGCGGGGGCTTCTGGTTTTCTCCACCACCCCCAACTAAACCCACACCCTAGGCTGGCAAGGGGCGACCCGCAGATTAAACAGCCCTTGTTCCTGACGCTTGGAAGCCACGCCAGGCCTTCGTGAACTCAAACGCGGCAGAGAAATGGCAGTGTCGTCCTCCCAGCGCGTCACCATAGCTCGGCGTGGGCAATTCCCACGCCTGCCGCCTCGCGCTATTTTGAGACGAGGTGGGGGGAGGATACCGCGGCGGCACGCACGCAGGCAAGCGGGCTTTAAATAGGAATGCGGCGGCGCGGAATGCAGTTGTTTAGCAGTGCCCACGAACCGCTTCGAATGCCAAGGGGAGCCGGTTGACCCTTGGAACATGTGACTGTGGGGTAATAGCCAAGGCAGCAGCTTTGAACATGTGCAGAGTGCCCTCTGCTCGGAGGCACAATATGGGCACACACCTACATGATGACTATAGTACTCAAGCCCTTACCTCTGTGATGAGGTGTGGTACACTATGGATAGCTGCATTATAACTAAGCACTTGTGTAGCAACAACAGCCTTTGGGTGCCACCTGGACATGGCTGTAAAATGAGCATCATAGGGTATATTGTGGTATGGTTGAGGCTGCAATCCTGTTCACACTTACCTGGGAGTAAGTCCCATTAAACTCACTGGGGCTTACGTCTGAGCAGATATGCATAGGATTGGGCCTTGAAATACTGTTCCTGCTGCTGTACATACTTTCTTGGGAGCAAGCCCCATTGAACACATTGGAAGTCTGAAGAAAGAGGTATAGGATTGAGTTTATGTATAGTGGCACTGAAGCAATGAACATGAAATTGGGTGAACTCCGGAAGCTAGGGTGAAATTGGGTGAACCTCCAGGTCAGGGAGGCCTGGTGTGCTGTGGTCCATGGGGTTGCGAAGAGTCAGACAGGACTTAGCAACTGAACAACAACAACAAATTCTCTCAGGATGGAATCATTAAATATTCCACATCAAGCTAAACATACATTACAAGTCCAGCTCACCATTCTCTGCACTTATGCTGTTGTCCTTTAGCTGCCAGGCAAATACTTCGTTGCACTTCCAAGCCTAGAAATGATTGCTTTTAGTGCTGCTTTAATCTGCCGTGGCTCACCATGATATATTACCGGAATTATTTTTATTACTGTTATTGTCGTAGTTGTACGCTGCTTCACATATTTTTAAAATATAAAAGTGGATTTGGGATATTCTTGTGTGCGTGTCCATATGCATGCATTGACAGAGCCGGCCCTCCCTGCTGTCTGTCTTATGCTTGTCACACTTAAACCCTGCTCTTCCACCCAAAAGCTGCTTACACAAAAACCAGTCACTCATGCAGGCAGCTTCCCAAACCAGACCTGCTTAGTTGCAGCAGCCAGAAACCACTTCGTGCTCCTTCAGACCACTCCTTGGGCCATTCTGTAGACATCCTCCCTGATGCAAAACAGGCCAAGCCCATTTTCCACCCAGTTTGCTTTGAGTGGAAGTAAAGAGCAGAACTGCACTTTTCCCCCTGGATGTCTTTTCCATGCATTATCTCCCCAAGATAATCTCCCCAAGTATATACATGCATACTCTCTCTCTCCCCCTCTCTCCCCCTCCCCCCCTCTCTCTGTGTGTGTAAAATAGTTTTATTCTTTTTTTAAAAGACACAGCTAATGATGTACGGTGTTACAACACAAAAATTAAATCACAGAATCACTAGCTGGCATTGCCTGCGAGGGTCGGGTCTCAACCAGAGACCTAGGAATCTCGCAGGTATTGGTCAAGAATCGTAGTTCCGATGACAGCAGTCCCTTTTAGCTCAGCAGGTGTTATTGCTGGTAATTCTAGTTGTGTTAAATATGTATCAAAGTTCAGGGATATTGTTCCTAGTGCGCCAAAGACGACAGGCAGCACTTTGTATAAACATGGGACTTGCTTATGATTCAGCAGCCCTTCAGAAAGCAGGATAGGCATTCATGTATAAAGGCAGCCCACAAGCCCTCAAAACTAACCTTGCATAAATGTTCTCCATTGTAGAATGCAACATAGGCAAGCTCAGGATGCAGATTTTGTATGCTGTATGTACATTCATGTGCAAGAAGGAAAGTTTGGACCAGTTCATGCATACATGTGAATTACTTGGTGATGAATTGCATGTGTGAATGGGCCACCACAAACCAAATAGCACAGTTGGGAACATCCGTATCACTTCACGTTCCCTCCTGCTTTACAAATATGTCAATCACGTCCCACTTATAACCAAGCAAGAAGTAATCAGGAATGTATACTGTAGTCATCTGTGAACTGTGCATGCCGGCATTTGTGTGTGTTCTCTTCTGCTCTTTACATGTTATATATAAATACTTCTGTGCAGTTTCCATCCACTTTTGGTGAATCAGATCTGTCTTTTCTCTGTTCTGCCACCTTCAGCAACATGACATCCCAAATGAAGATGATTGCCTAACCTTGCCCCGAAGCACATTTGAAACTCTGTTCTTCTGTAGCGAAAGCATTGGTCAATCTACTCCAGATTTGCCTTCGCTGACTTGTGGCAGCTCTCCAGGCTTTCAGACAGGGAGCTTTTCCAGGCCTTTGATCTGAGAGAGCCACGGATTGAACCTGCAACCTGCCCAAATGCTCAGCTACAGTCCCATTCCCAAAGTAGGATTGCTTTTGTTTTTGTTCTGCTTTGGGACAAAGGTACTTGTGCAAAATTTCTGTATGCATTTTAGGCCCCAGTCCTGTGGCAACCCTGCCCTTCCCAGACTGCAAGTGTTGCGCAAGCCCTTCCCTTCCGGAATGCAAGGGAGCAGGCGAGTGGCATGTGGAACTTTCTGCTGGCATAAAAGCCAGGTCCATTCTGTGTGCTGCCAGACCCGTCAAGAACAAGCAGCAGCACAGCAAACCAGTTGCAGCTCCCGAAGCCTCCACCAGTGCCAGGAAGTTGGCAGTGGAGGTGTGTCATGGGAAGGGAAGGGAAGGGCCAGGGGAGTTTTCGGTGGGGGCAGGGAGGGGAATGAGGGGATGGATTCTGGAGGTAGTGACTTGTGCTAGGATCCTCTCCTCTTTTTCCTAGACCACCTTGCCCCGTTTTTCTCCCTTCAAACTTATGCCGCTGGTCCATGAAGACCCATAGGTGATCGGGCAGCCTACCAGGGAGTGTAATAAAAATGTTTACTTACTTGCCACGTGTCTGATTGTTTCCCCACCATTGGATGCAGCACATACTCCTCCAGCGTGTTCCATTGGCACCAAACGTGAGGGAAAGATTTCAGCAGTTTCTCTAAGAACGCAATCCTAACCTGGAGTTAGGCCGGCACAGTTAGGCCAGCAAAGTTTGGCTGGCACAAGGGACACGGTAAAGTGCATTTGGACCACACTCGGAGAGGCCAGCACACAGATGTGCACCATCCTCCCTGACTCCAAAAGTGGTCCAAACGTACTTTCTGGTGTCCCTTGTGCCGGCCAATCTTTGCTGGCCTAATTGTGCCGGCCTAACTCCAGGTTAGGATTTCACCCTGAATGCCTTTTCTGCTGCTCTTTAACAGCTTAGCTGCCCGGCTTTAACAGCTGGGCTAAAGATGAGAAAAAGGAAGGGGTATTTGTGTGCTCTTATCCTCTTTGTTACGGCTGCTGATTGGTTTTTAACATTGTATAGCATATGACCTTTATTTTGCATTTTATCATGTTATGTGCTGTATATTGTATGTATTATAAAATAATTATTGTAAGCTGCTTTGGGAGAACAACGGGGTATCAATCTAATACATACATACGTAAAAGTAACCCTGGATTTCCCCACTGTTTCAATAAGTACCAGCGTAGGGGTGGTGAATCTAACTGTTGTGCTAACAGGATATATGTAGGATGTATGATTCTTATGTAGAATCATAAGAGGGTGGCCCAAGTGCAAGTGCAGTTGTGTGAAAACACCCAAGGAGAGAGGAAGACTTTGATCCTGCACATGCATTATTTTTGCAGCCTTTACATTTCAGCCCAAGTCAATGACCATCTGCTCCCCTCTGACAAGGAATGGGCTTGTATACACACAGGCACCATAGAGAGTTTTGCTTTCTTTTAATTATTATCTCTAGTCGCTGTTTAGATTGATTGGCCCAGCAACCAAAAGGATAAAAGGGAGTGCAGCATAGGCTTCCTATGTGTGCACACCTGCTCCCTTTGTACAAGACAGGAAGATTGTGTTTGCAGTACCAAATAGAGTCAGTTCATATCTGCAAAGAAATCATATAGTGTTGCATTCCAATGATTGTACTACTTAGACTGTGAGTGTGAGTTATGTTTAAGTGTTCCATCATTTACAAAAAAAAAAAAAAATGTCAGGGAGAATGCAAGGCAGTAACTCCCTTGTCTGACATGCAATTTATATACAACCAGATAATTTTGACATGGAGAGATAAACAGGTCCTCACATGGAGTCTGGAGGGTACACCTGCATCACATGACTTCCTAACGTTTTGAGTAAACATGAATAGAATCAGACAGCAAATTCCCTCTGTATGGTCCTAGACAGAATGATTTGATTAGCCTGTATTTCCAGTCTCATTTCTCTTTCTCCATTTGCAGATCCTTTTAATAACACATCAATCTGGCGCACTGCTTAGCACATTGCAGGGTGAAACCTCCATACAAACATGAAGTAATTGTGTGCTGTCACGTAGGAAGGCCTTATGTTCAAGGGCCAAAATTAACCACTTGAAGGTGGGTTTTTTTTTAATGCTTATTAAAAGAACTGGATTTTCCAATCCAAAGAATGAAGAGAGTATTCCCCTAGAACAATGGTATTCAAACTTTTTAGACCGGGACCCACTTTGTAGAATGACACTCATGTCAAGACCCACCGGAAGTGATGTCATTAACCTGGAAGTTATGTCATAGCCAGAGGTGACATCATCAAGCAGGAAGTGCTGTCATTGTAACATCATAAAATGACAGTCCTGAAATGCAAATTGGCATTCTTGAACTGCAGAAATTGTACAACCATGAAACATCCCTGACAGAAAGTGAGATGAGGACAAAATATGATGGAAAAGCAATGAACTAAAAACAAAATTAAAAAAAAACCTCACTTGGAAATTCAAACTTGTTAACACTCACAAAAGGACTATAACAAGAGTAAGGTCTGCAGTGTTCAAGATGGTTGCTCCCAGCTTTCCGCAACCCACCTGACATCAGGTCGTTACCCACCAAGTGGGTCCCGACCCACAGTTTGAATAACGCTGCCCTAGAATATTCAGTGTTAGAAACACCCTATTCGAGAGCAAGAACATTGACTTCAACTGCTCTCACACAGATGGAATCCAAAGTGGTTTAGACAATACCTTATCAGGGTTGCTTCCAACATGATTTCCTTCCTACATGAACATTTCAGAGTGCAATCCTCACTTGGAGTTAGGCCAGCAAAGTTTGGCTGTTTGGACTACTATCGGAGTCAGGGAGGATGGTGCATGTCTGTGTGCTGGTCTCTGACTCCATGAGTGGTCCAAGCATACATTATGGTGTCCCTTGTGCCGGTCTTAGGTTAGGATTGCACCCTCAGTGTCAGAAACAAAATGTTTTTTTCATTTCTGACATGTATTCATTTTCCCTAACTGTGTTCTCGTAGGAAAATATCTCACTCTTGCCACGTTTTACAAGTCACAGTTAAAAGACAAAAGAGTACAGGTGGGACCTTGGTATCCACTGGGACTTGGTTCTGGGACTCCCTGCCGATACCAAAAACCCAAATTAAATAAAAGCAGTTTCCATTCACTACAGGACCTCTGGCTAGGAAGAATGCTATGCAGTGTGTTATGAGTAGCAACTTTCCCTGTTGTTCAGCATCTTTGTCAGTAGAGATTCTGTACAGTTACCTTCCTATTAGCACAACTGTTCCTTTTAAAGGTTTATCTATTATCACTTAGAGACAGCAGCCACTTCAAGGCAAAACGCCCAAACAGAAAATAATAGATAAGCCATATGAAGAACATCACTTTTGACAATCACACCATGTGCATTATGCTATATGGATATGTAGTGTACATAGTACAGGCATACCCTGGTATCCGCTGGGGTTCCGTTCCAGACTACATAGTGGATACCTGAAACCGTGGATACTGTGGATGCCTTTTTAAAGATAGGGGAACATCAGAGGTTTTGCTGCAACAAGGTAAAAAACGAGATTTGTTTAATGTTCCCCTATCTTTTTAATAGGTGTCCCGGTATGCATGGTATCCGTGGATAACTGAAACCATAGATCCCAAATCAGGGCACACCTGTACATTCATTAGAGTATACACTCTGCAGGGCACAGTTCATGATGTACAGGTATCATACTGATGACCTTGGCACAGAATAATAGATAGCTGTGTACCTGTTGTTACCCAGGCAGAAATGCATTTAGCGATAACAGGACTAACTGGAGGATCCTGTGCATGTCTTCTCAGAAGTAAGTCCCCTTGTTTTCAATTAGGCTTCTGCCCAGGAAACTGTGTATAGCAGTGGTTCCCAAATTGTGGGTCAGGACCCACCACTGGGTCGCGAGCCAATTTCAGGTGGGTCGCAAAGCACCTAGAGCAGCCATGTTGAAAATATGGGAAGATGGGATGCTGGAAAGAGGGAGGGCTATGTGGTTGTTTTGCTGGTGTCAAGATTGTAAATAGTCTTTTTTCCCCCTTTTTAATTCATTTTGCTGTTGGAAAATAGCTGAGAAATAACCCAACTAACTGCTGCATTCTCAGGTAAAGCAGCAGGCTCTAGCATCACACGGGCAGCACTTCCATCCATGACATCACTTCTGGTGGGTCCCAGACAGATTGTCATTCCAAAAAGTGGGTCCTGATGCTAGAAAGTTGGAGAGCCACTGGTGTTTAGGTTCATAGCCCAGGTGTCCCAAACATCAGGGCACAATGCAAAGCATATCAACCAAGGCCGACCTTAAGCCAATGTGACCAACGTCATCAGATTGGGCCCCGAACCAGCGGGGTGAGCAGATTGCCTGCTGCTGCAGGCAGGATCTCTATGGGCTGTAGGCCAGTGTGGCAAGCAGAACAGCTTTACCTTGGGACCTCCCATGTGCCCCGCCTCCAAATGGGCCTCCTGGAAGCAGTTGTCGGTGATGTCATCACCAACTACTTCCAGGTGCCATGCGCAGCACTACGAGTGCGTTTCTTGGTGTGTGGGGGGGGCCCACAGAGAGGGTGAGGGGCCGCACGGGAATGCCCCGCAATGGGCCCCCGCCACTACTAGAGCCGGCCCTGATGTCTATGATAATGATGGGGGCATATTGCTAATTGGGATCGGCAATGAGTTGTTGTTTCCTTCAACGCTGTTGGCCGGATTCTCAGAGACACCGAGAGGGCACGAACTGGCCCTTGTTGTTACGGCTGGGGCGCTTGCATGCCGAGCCCTGGACGCATCGCAGAGAGGGAGGCGGCGCCGCGCGCTTTGATCAGCAGCAGGGAACAAAGGCGCTCCTTCCGCTCTGCGTTTGAGTTCGCCCTTTGAACATATGTTCCTGCTCCTGCTTGAGCCTCGCACGGTTATTTGCCTTGGGAGAGGAGAAGCGGGCCTGCAGGCGGGGAGGGCACGGGGAGCGGGAAGGCAGCAGGCGCTGGGGAAAGTTCCCCTCCGAGCAGCCGCGGCTCTTCTCACGCGATCGCTGTGTCGATTTCAGGCGGAGGGTGTCGTGCAGATCGGCAGCAAGATCAGTTTAAATCACCACAGTGTTGTGGTTGTGAAATGGAGTAGTCACGCAGCAGCCAGCCGGGAGCTGCGCAGGGTGAGGGGAGGGGAGGAGGGGAGGGGGAGGCCGGGGGGCTCCTCCGCGCCATGAAACAGTCCCTCTACAGTACTCTCCCTGTCCTCCCGACCCTCCCTCCCTCCTTCTCCCGCTGCCTGGGCTCAGGGATGCTGTCAACTACACACGCACACGCTCTGCTCGCTCGCTCGTCTTTTGCAAAATTTAAAAGGGGGTGGGGGGAAGAGACGTGGTGATTCACAGGCTCCTGTCTTTGTAGGTCGGTATAGAGCAGGGTTTAAGACGTGAGAGGCTGGGGAAATGCGGGGGCATCGGGAAGAGGGGCGTGTAAGGACAGGCGTGCGTCCACAGGCAACCCCCCCCTCTCTCTCTCTCTCTCACACACACACACACACGGTCAACTGCTGGTTTTGTTGCTCTCAAATAAATGGGGTATTCTCCTCCTTCCTCCTTTTCTATACCAGGCAGCACGCAGTCCTGACTCAACCAGAAATCCGTCCCAGAAATAACGGTAGCTTTTCCTACGAGCGACGCGGCACAGCCCAGAAATGGCCCTGTGCCTGCTACTCCGCGGTGCCTGTACCTTTTGGCAAACTCAGGCTTAAATTGAATGGGATTCGCCAGGACTTGGCTCCAGTGGCGTAGTTGACCACTGTGCTGCCGGGAGGCCATGCTCAAAATGGTGCCCCTTTGCAGGAGCCGCTTTAGAAAATTTTTTTAAAGGGGCAGCCAGCTGGAAGTGACGTCATCACATCACCGCAATTACTGGGGTGGGTGGGAATGTCGGTCCTGGCTCTGGGGCACAGAGAGAGCCAGAACTGCCACTGAAAGAAACTACACTTTTCGCATGAGGTGGTGGAGTTGCGAACACAGACTGTGGCCACTTGTTGTCACTTGCTCCACTACTTCCCCCAGCCTGGTACCCAGGGCTGACCTTAAGCCAATGTGACCAATATCATCACATCAGGCTCCGCACTTTGGGGGCCCCCACACCAGCACAGCTGCAGCCAGGATCTCTGAACTCTAAGTCAGTGGGGCAAGCCCAGCAGCTTTCCCTTGGGCCCTCCCACCTGCCCCTGCCTCTGAACAGCCCAAAATGGGCCTCCTGGAAGCAGTCGGCAGTGATGTCATCATGTCACCACCAACTATTTCCAGGTGCCACATATGGCACCACAAGCGCTTTTCTTGGTGAGTGGGGGCCCCCACAAGGAGGATGGGGGCCTGTAATGGCCGGTGCCAGCCTCCCCCCAAAATCATCTGGGTGTCTCCTGGCCTCTGGGAGTCCTGGTGGAGTTTTTTTCCCCAGAGGAAACATCCAGGAGAGTTTGGACACAGACCAAGAGCCCCATCTGTTGCTAATCTCACTGCACAAATTATCATCAGCGGTGTAGTTCAACAAGCAAGTGGCTGTGTGGGATTGGCCAGCTAATCAACTCCTGGCCATTCAGCTGGTATTTTGGCCAATAGAAGCCTGACTTTGGGGCTTTTACTTGGCCCCCAGACCTTGTGAATGCTAGCAGGCTGCGGTGTCCGGAGGGTCGCCTGAACACCCCCCCCCCCCAGATTCTGCTGGAGGCTGTGTCGCCTGGGGCGGGATGCCTCATTGTAAGTATGGGTGCCTGGAGATACCTCTGGGGTTCAGAGGTGCTCCTGTGTTCTGTGTTTGTTAATGTTTGTGGTTGTTTTGTAATGAAATCTTGTCATTTATGTGTAAACTAGCCTTGAACATCATTTATTCCTTCCTCTGACCAAAAGAGCCTGCAGCCCCTGGCAGGACCCGTGGCTGTGGCAAAACAGGGCCCACAAGAATGCCCCACATTGGGCCCCACTGTTCCTGGAGCTGGCCTTGTTGGTACCAGCCCCCCAAACTCCCAAGTATCTATTGCTGCTGTGTGCATGCTGCAGTCTCATGTGCATGCCAGTCGCCACCATCTTGGCTGCAGCCAGCGTGATCCCCTCCATGAGTGATGCCTGGGGTAATTGCCCCCCCGTCCCCCCTTGTGACGCCAGTGCTTAGTTCCCAACTTTCATTCAGTTGAACAGAAGGTGAGCTGAGAGTGCCACTGAGAGCCAAATCTGCAGTTTGTGTTTGCCTCCCCAAGGCTAGGATTAAAGTAGAGGCCAGAAGATGTGTCTTTCTGGCCAAGAAAACATAATTCCCAAAGCTGGAAAACAAGAAGGATCCCACCCACATTGTCAGAAATGGGCTGGATTTTCCTACCAAGCCTCAAGTGTAAGTTGATGAAACCATGTTGTGGCAAGGGCAGATCTGAACACTCCGTTCCTCTAGAAGGCGGCTCTGTTACTGGCTGATCACTGAGGAACAGAAACTGCCTGCCACTGTTGAGTAAGGAAGTTGGGTTGGCCCAGGGTTTGTGTGGCATAGGGTACAGCAGAGCTGCTTCTGTACAGAGCCCTCTAGAGATACCTCAGCCTTCACTAGTCCCAGCCACTGAAGGGCTAGGTATCAAACAGGGCCGACCTATCCATGAGGCCAACTGAACTGGTCGCCTCAGGCAGCCAATTGGTGGATGGCACCTATCTTGCCCACTTATTTGCCTCCAGAATAGATTTGCCTCAGCAGTCCATTTTACAGACGTGCAAGGAGGCACATGGTGGCACTGCGGGTTAAACCGCTGCTGCTGGGCTTTCTGACTGGAAGGTTGGGAGATCGAGATCATGCGACGGAGTGAGCTCCTGTTGCTTGTCCCAGTTCCTGCCAACCTCGCAGTTTGAGCACCTAAAAAATGCAAGTAGATAAATAGGTACCACTTTGGTGGGACGACAATGGCTACAGTATATAGTCAAGCTGGCCACATAACCAGGGAAGTTTGTCCTCAGACAAACGCCGGCTCTGCAGGCTTAGAAACGGAGATGAGCACTGCCCCCTACAGCCGGTCACAACTAGACCATTCGGTCGTGGGGAAACCTTTACCTTTACCTTAAGGAAGCACACCCCAAAGCTGTATTTTCCAGATGCAACTGCACACTTACTAATACACATCTCAAACCCTGTGGGGAAATGAGCAGTTTCGGGGGAGGGGTGGTTATGCTATAAAAGTAAAGGTTTCCCCACAACCGAATGGTCTAATCGTGACCGACTGTAGGGGTCGGTGTCCATCTCTGTTTCTAAGCCAAAAAGCCAGTGTTCGTCCAAGGACAAGCTTCTGTGGTCAAGTGGCCAGAACGGTGTTACCTTCCCACTGAAGTGGTACCTATTTATCTACTCGCATTTTTACATGCTTTTGAACTGCTAGATTGGCAGGAGCTGGGACAAGCTACGGGAGCTCACTCCGACATGCAGTCTTGAACTGCCAACCTTCCGGTTGGAGAATCAAACCATTCTTGGTTGAAGCGAGTGGAACATTTCCAAAGAAGGTGGTGAATTTGAAAAAGAAAAGAAATCCCCAGTGTATAGAAGAGAAGCTCAGCAGCAGCGGTGTAACCCACAGTGCCACCACGTCCCAATGCTATATTGTACTGATTTATGCATATTTTTCCCCATTCTCCAGGGATCAGCAGGGTTCTTCTTATCTGCAGTGACCATCAGTGTTGAGTAGCTCCATGGATCAAAAATAAGCGTATAAAAAGGTTGGACTTCACTTCTTCCTTGGGGTCCCTTTAAGAAAACAGCAGTCGCAGGGATCTCTCAGCATGACCCATATATCCTGTGTTGTTGAAAAGTCTTGTGTGGGAAGGAGCCTGGTGGCTGCTTTTATACACTGCTCAAAACAATAAAGGGAACACTTAAACAACACAATGTCACTCCAAGTCAATCACACTTCCGTGAAATCAAACTGTCCACCTAGGAAGCCACACCGATTGACAATCAAGTTCACATGCTGTTGCACAAATGGAGTAGACAACAGGTGGAAATCATAGGCAAGTCACAAGACACCACCAATAAAGGAGTGGTTCTGCAGGTGGTGACCACAGACCACTTTGCAGTCCCTATGTGCTCTGGCTGATGTTTGGGTGACCTTTGAATGCTGGCGGTGCTGTCACTCTAGTGGCAGCATGAGGCGGAGTCTGCAACCCACACAAGTGGCTCAGGTAGTGCAGCTCATCCAGGATGGCACATCAATGCGAGCTGTGGCAAGAAGGTTTGCTGTGTCTGTCAGTGTGGTGTCCAGAGCATGGAGGCGCTACCAGGAGACAGGCCAGTACACCAGGAGACGTGGAGGAGGCCGTAGGAGGGCAACAACCCAGCATCAGGACCGCTACCTCCGCCTTCGTGCCAGGAGGAACAGGAGGAGCACTGCCAGAGCCCTGCAAAATGACCTCCAGCAGGCCACAAATGTGCATGTGTCTGCTGAAACGGTCAGAAACAGACTCCATGAGGGTGGTCTGAGGGCCCGACGTCCACAGGTGGGGGTTGTGCTGACAGCCCGACACTGTGCAGGACGTTTGGCATTTGCCAGAGAACACCAAGATTGGCAACCTCGCCACTGGCGCCCTGTGCTCTTCACAGATGAAAGCAGGTTCACACTGAGCACATGTGACAGACGTGACAGAGTCTGGAGACGCTAGGGAGAACGTTCTGCTGCCTGCAACATCCTCCAGCATGACCGCTTTGGCAGTGGGTCAGTCATGGTGTGGGGTGGCATTTCTTTGGGGGGCCGCACAGCCCTCCATGTGCTTGCCAGAGGTAGCCTGACTGCCATTAGGTACCGAGATGAGATCCTCAGACCCCTTGTGAGACCATATGCTGGCGCGGTTGGCCCTGGGTTCCTCCTAATGCAAGACAATGCTAGACCTCATGTGGCTGGAGTGTGTCAGCAGTTCCTGCATTGATGCTATGGACTGGCCTGCCCGTTCCCCAGACCTAAATCCAATTGAGCACATCTGGGACATCATGTCTCGCTCCATCCACCAGCGCCACGTTGCACCACAGACTGTCCAGGAGTTGGCGGATGCTTTAGTCCAGGTCTGGGAGGCGATCCCTCAGGAGACTATCCGCCACCTCATCAGGAGCATGCCCAGGCGTTGTAGGGAGGTCATACAGGCACGTGGAGGCCACACACACTACTGAGCCTCGTTTTGACTTGCTTTATGGACATTACATCAAAGTTGGATCAGCCTGTAGTGTGTTTTTCCACTTCAATTTTGAGTATGACACCAAGCCCAGACCTCCATGGATTAATAAACGTGATTTCCATTTATGATTGTTGTGTGATTTTGTTGTCAGCACATTCAACTATGTCAGGAACAAAGTATTTAATAGGAATATTTCATTCACTCAGATCTCGGATGTGTTGTGTAAGTGTTCCCTTTATTGTTTTGAGCAGCTTATTTTGTATGTGTGTTTTGGAGGTGCATGTGGTGGTGGGGCAGGTCAGGGGCAACATCTGGTGGAAGGTTCAGTTGGGCAGTCCCAACTGTGGGCAATCCTTAAGCCAATGTGACCAATGTGACGTTGGGCCCCACTTTGGGCGCCCCGCACCAGTGCAGCAAGCATATTGCCTGCTGCTGGAGCCGGGATCTCTATAGGCCGTAAGTGAGCACAGCAGCTTTCCCTTGGGCCCTCCCACCTGTCCCTGCCTCTGAGCAGCCAAAAATGGGCCTCCTGGAAGAAGCAGGCAGTGGCATCATCATATCCCACCAACCATTTCCAGGTGCCGCATCTGACATCACAAGCACTTTCCTTGGTGAGTGTGGGGCCTCACAGGGAGGACAGGGGACCATGCAGAAATGCCCCACATTGGGCCCCGCCATTCCTAGAGCTGGCCCTGATTGTGGGTATATTTGTCAGGGAGCAATCGCATTTAGCTCAGGGGTAGTGTGCCTGCTTTGGACTTATAAGTCCCCAGGTTCAGACTGTTCTTTGCAGTTGGGGCTGGGAAAGACCCTTCCTTTGGGGAGCGGCTGCTGCCAGTCTGTGCCGACCGTGGTGAGCGAGATGGTGAAGGACTGAACGTACATAAGGCCGTTTCACATGCTCCATTGAGAAGTGGCACATGCGGCTTTGTCTCTGGGAAGTTGCCTTAAGGGCCAGTATGGGACATGAAACCTGTCCATGCCGCCACATGTCAGGCAGCTGCAGCCAATCCCCAGCTGAAATTTTTTTGGAGCGGGAGGGGTTGGGTTGTTCTCACACCGTACAAAACATTTTGCAGGTGCACTTTTTAAAACACCGCATCGTGTCGACCAGGGAAAGAGGAAATAACGGGACACCGATGTGACATGATGCCACAGCAGCCGTCTCTGCCCTCTCCATTGTTTCCCTCCAAGGGAAACGTTAGATTGGCTCAGAGTCAAAACGCACATGCAAGGCTTCCCACAGCACTTAAAGAATCACGACGCAGGCAGCCTCGGTGCGTGCATCTAGGATTCCTGTTAATACCAAGTCAGGAACCGGGCGCTAAGAGACCTCATTCAGAGCCATTTCACATCCTCTGCTGGTGCTCCCTTTCTCGTCATAATGGGACCGTGCGCACGAAGCAGCCATCACACAACTGCTTTTTCCCTCCTGATCTAGCGGGAAGTCGATTTGTCATGGAGTGTTATTGTCACGTTGGTCCCTAAGACATGACAGAGAAAAAGCAGATAAGAAAAAGTGGACTGTTTTTTCTTAAAAATCAAACCATTCTTCTTGGTTGAAGCGAGTGGAACCTTTCCAAAGAAGGTGGTGAATTTGGAAAAGAAAAGAAACCCCCAGTGTATAGAAGAGAAGAAAATTGCAGTGTTATTTGAAGTACTCTCAGAATGTACTCTCAGTATTCTCAGAATGTGAGAGGTTTTGTGTCGGTGATGCAGAACTGATATTACTCTATTCGTTCTACATCTTGAGCACCTTAAAACGGATTATTTTAGAAAACACTTATTGTACATAGTCTAGCTCAGGGGTACTCCAAACTATGGCCTGGGGGCCAAATGCCGCCCATCACAAGATTTTATCCAGCCCAAAGAAACTTGGGTATTTTTGGTCAGAGCATTTGCTAATGCTTGAAATTTTTCTTTATATATAATTTCTCCGTTGAAGCATGGCATTGTTTCTTTGTAATCGTCACATTTCTCTTTTTATTTGTTCTGACTCATATCATGCTGGTTACAAAAAAGATCCAAGAAAAAGTTTATTCATACATTTAAATTTCATTCATTCATTCATTCATTCATTCATTCATTCATAAAACTGATATTGTTTCAGCCTGCAAAAGTGTGTAAACTATACAATGTGGCCCTTGTACTGAAAAGTCTAGCGCCAAGGCTGGCCTTAGGCCAATTGGGCCCTGGGCTTGGAGGGGCCCCACACTGGACTGACGATCAGAGCAGCCACAGCTGCAGCCTGCTTTGTAGCTGATGCTCTGGCATGGAAACTTCCATGCTGAAGCATCGCAAGGAGAGTATGGTGAGTGGCACATTGCCACTGGGTGGCCCTCCCTCATGCCCACTCCTGCATCCGATTGGCTTGAAATTGCCCCTGCCCCAAGCAGCCGGTGGCAAAGTCTCACTGCTGCCTCACTGGGTGCCTCACAGCTGCTGCTTATCCCTTTGAGTAGGGGAGGCCCGCGGGGGGGGGGGAGGCCCACAAAACTGTATTGCTCTGGGCCCTGCAGTTCCTTAGGTCAGCCTTGTCTAGCACAGTGGACTTCAACTGAGGTTGAAGAAAAAAGGAGGAAATGGTGGAAATCAAGACACAAAACATTAAAAGAGGGTGAATACTGTACGTATGTGCCTGGTGCAAGACTTACATCAGTGGACAGCATCCCTGGGTGTCTTGGAAGAGTCCACCGCCTCTCTGATGCACCACCACTACAGGTATGTCCCAGTATCCACTGATTTGTATCCACAGTTTCAGTTATCCATGGATAAATACTTTGATTGATTGATTGATAATGCGTTCTAGCGGCATAACTGGGTGGCGCAGTGGGCGGAGATGGTGGTTGTGACACAGGATGGCCGTAGTGCCATATCCTAAAGCCCATCCCCGGCCAGGGCGTCCCCGATTTGGGCTGCTCCTGTCCACGTTCCTCTGCGCCCGCAAAACAGCAGGCACAGATCTGAGCAGGCCCATAGGGGTGATTGGGGCTTACGCGGGTGCAAGGGGAAAACCTCCCCTTGTCCTTCACTGTGCTGCTGATGCCTCCTAATGGGTTTTAGGATACAGCCAGTGATGTCATTCAGGGGGAACGGACCAGAACGGGCGTTCCGGATCCTAACGGGCTCCGTGGCTGGTTCCAGGTTCCCGACAAGTGCCAATCAAAAGTGAGTTCCTGTTCCTAAATCATTTGAATGACACCACTGGATACAGCCCTGCTATGTCGGCCTTACTAGGATTGCGTTCCCAATGTCCAGTCATTCCTGAGAGCAGGTCCGAGACCCACCTTATAACATCCAATACAAGCAAATAAAGAGACCTGTTTATTACTTTTATAAATAAAATGTGTTTTTGTTGGTTCAGTTTACTTCCACGCCAATGCCTCACCAGGTTACCAAGATGATTATGGCGTCTACGGAAAGGGGGGGAGATTTTATAGAAGGCCCCCTTCATGGTAGGTTCTGGATATGTCGCACATCCCCATCCTTCCTCTGTGTATTCCATAACGCACAGGCAGTTTTTAGTGCCCTTGGCAAATGAAGAGCAGCGTGGACGACGTTTTCCAGTCCTCCCCAATTATCGTTATCATCAGCATGAGTTTAGCGAAGGAGGCAAGAAAATCAAGGCAGCTTTTTTTCTGAAAAGAAACTTGAAATGGAGGGCTGCAGGAGCTCACAGTGGTAGGAAGTTTGTTCCACAGAGACGAAAGTGGCCGTGTGGGTGAGGGAGAACGCGGGAGGACTCAAGGCGAGCGTAAAGGCCAGCCGCGTGAGCAAAGTCAGTCCACGGCCTGGGGAGAAAAGTGGTGGTGGTGGTGGTTGCGGGAGCTGAGCTGGGAGAGGGCGCTGGAAACAAAGACATTGCATTTAGTGCACAAGGCGCTTGGAGACGAAGGGCACATGGCCAGCGTGACAAGCGTAAAAGGTGGCTTTGGCAGCAATTAGGATGGGCTAGGAAGAGGGCGAGGCAAGAATCAAAAAAGGGCCAGAGGAAAGGTGATGCAGGCAGGACAAGCACAAGCACAAACAAGGGGTTGCGGTGCAGGTAGGGGGGTGGAGCTGTCAGATGTGCAATGGTGGATGAATACCGTTTCAAGGAAAAGGCTAAAATGGCACTGGAATGGAAACTGCAGAAGATTACCCCAAGGAGTTAGGGAATGGTATCAGCAGTGGCCTCTTGTCTGTGTCCTTCATGAATTATAGGGTTAACCCCAGAGCCTTTGCCTGAAGCTAGCTCATAGCTGCAGCCCAGTAGGATAGCAAGGGCCCTGGGGATCAAAGTAGCTCCTGGGAGAAGCAGAGGTGTGGGTGTAGGAGTGGGGAGTTTGGAGTGTGGGTGTAGAGACACGGAAAGCGGATTGTTGGGAGCAAAATGTGGAAGGAGGAGTTTGGAACGTGACTAACTGATTGGGGCTGACTGATGGATGAATTTGGCAAGAAGTTTGGCTGGTGGAGGAGTAACGCTGTCGCTCTTCCACCTGGCGCCGTTGGGCTGCTGCTGCTGCTAGCATCGGCACATTGGCACTAGTGCAGACGCGAGGGGTGCCAATCAACACCCCCCCATCAGCACTAGTGACGCTGGACCAATGCAAGCACGTGACGTCGGCCCAACGTCTATTATAGGATAGCGTCCTCAATTAATCAAAATGTTTTTGATTGTCTAATGTACTGATGAAGGGTCCAATCCTATCCAACTTTCCAGTGTTGATGCAGCCAGGCCAATGGTGGTCACACTGTATCCGGCAGTGGTGGTGCAATTGTTGAGGTAAGGTAAGAGAATGTTTGTTCACTTGCATTCTGCAAGTGAACAAGCTGCATTGCGATGCAAGCTGCATTGCAGCTGCAGCAGTACCAGGAAGTCAGATAGGATTGGGCCTTAAAAGCGGCAACACTAAGAGCGCAATCCTAACCCGGAGTTAGGCCGGCACAGTTAGGCTAGCAAAGTTTGGCCAGCTCAAGGGACACCGTCAAGCGCATCTGGACCACTCCTGAAGTCAGGAAAGTTTGCGCGTGTCTATGTGCTGGCATCTCTCACTCTGAGAGCTCAATCCTATACTGCGCTGGAATGGTGAGGCCAGCAGGCCTGTGCCCTATCCAGCACAGTATATGGGAGCTGGAGCCTCCCCGGCGCAAGGGCACATTTTGTGCCCTGGCACGCAGGGAGGCTTCAGCCTCCTCTATGGACTCCTCGGATCTGTGCCTGTTAAACAGCAGGTGCAGATCCAAGGAGACTGCATGGCCTGAATTGTATCTGTGTGGCCTAGGAAACTGGCCTAGGATTTGGCCTTAGCCAGTGATGTCATTCAGGGGGAACAGACCAGAACGGGCATTCCGGATCCTAACGGGCTCCGTGGCTGGTTCCGGATCCTAACGGGCTCCCAACAAGTGCCAATCAAAAGTGAGTTCCTGTTCCTAAATCATTTGAATGACACCACTGGCCTTAGCCCAATCCTGGGTCCGCCCTCTTCTCGGGCTGGCACACCTGCCAGCCTGCCCGCCAACAACCAAGAAACGCCCTCCCCCCCGCTCCCTCCCTCCCTCCCACCTGCACTGTCCCTCCGTGCCAGTGCCTAAGCCAGCACAGGCGCACCGAGGCCGGCGCTGCCTGCAGCACATCTCAGAGTGTTCGCGCAGATGCAGGGGTGCTGCTTCGCGCCCTTGCGTTGGTACTGACGTAGCCTTGACGCTTGGCTTGCGCAGTGAGAGTGGTCCAAACGTGCTTTATGGTGTCCCTTGTGCCAGCCAAACCTGGTAGGCCTAACTGTGCTGGCCTAACTCCAGGTTAGGATTGCGCCCTAATAATAACACATACATGTATTCTAGCATCTTTGGTGGTTCTAAATGGGCCGAATTTGCTTTTCTTCTTTCCTCCTGCTCATGACATTCTGGTTCACGGTGATTCAAGATTTCTGTCCTGATAGCCAAAATGATAATGTTGCAGCATTGTGATGTAACCAGGAAAATCTGAACAGGTGGCAACCCTGTAGGATGGGACAGGACAGGACAGGGTGTCCTTCTGAGTATGTGCTGTTGCCTTAATAATGACTTTCTGTTTCACAGCTGGAAATAAATATTGCCTAATAAGAAGGGACCTTTTGTAATTTGGCTTCTGTCCACCTAAATGGCAAAACTGCCATTGGTTTGGCTTGAGAGAACACGAGCGGATTCTATTGTATAATTTTGCTTATCTTTTAATTTAATTCAACCCACTAACAACCAAATATTAATAGTTTGGTCATTATTTCCAGACATGAAAAGATAATCAGAGTCCAGGGAAATATGGAAATGAAAAGGCAACTACACAGCACGACAGCTGCCCAGGCTGCATTAAACGTCACTTGAACAAGAAATTCTGTTTATTTGATTTGTTGTTCTTTCTGCCTGTGGCATCTCATTATACACCCACCACACTCCCAGGAAAGGGACAGATTGTGGTAACTTATTACTCCCATCGTGCAAGGGTAGCTTGACATGAATTGTCACAATGAGGAAAATTATGGGTGCAGGTGAGATTATTAGTGATCTCGCAACTAGATTATCTTTTAATTTCCTGCCTCTCGACAGGAGCTGATGAATTTGTACCTTGTTCTTTTTAAACATTATTGTCACTGTTGCCTGATAGCCTTTTTATTTCTTATGAGTTTGAACATTCATGTGCCCATGTATACATGGTGCTAGGAGCACAGGCCAGTAACCTGATGTTCATATCCAAAGGTAGAGAGATCCACATGCCACACTTTTAAGGTACAATCTTACAGTGCAATCCCATGCATGTCTACTCAGAATTTATATCCATTGAATTCAATGGGGCTTACTCCCAGGAAAGTGTGTAACCTGAAGTTAGGCCAGCACAGTTTGGCTGGCACAAGGGACGCCAGAAAATATGTTTGGACCACTCTCGGAGTCAGAGAGACCAGCATATTGATGTGCACCATCTTCCCTGATACCGAGAATGGCCCAAACATGTTTTATGGCATCCCTTGTGCCGGCCAAACTTTGCAGGCCTAACTGTGCCAGCCTAACCCCGGGTTAGGATTGCACCCTTAATGACCAAAGCAATCCCCCCTCCCTCCATTCTATCAGGCTGGCTTGTCTGCTCCAAAATTTGCTGTCACCATGTGAATGGAAAAATGGTCTTGAATCCTGATTACTAGCAGTTTCCTGCTTCTCCCTCCTTGCTGCCTGTGCCATAGTGTGAGCTTTCCTGGGTACTTCTCAAGCCACTATTTTGTACTTGACTCTCAGTGTGGACCTCAGGGTTCTACTAAAAAATAAAGGAGATTGCACTGCCCTGGAGTTTGCTTACGCCTTCGGTAGAACATCTTATCCAGGTAGGACATTCTGGTTGGGCTGGTAAATTCGGACCAAAGTGCAAGCCAAGATCTCTTTAAACTCTCTGATTCTGTGCATTGTTCTCAAAGAACAGTGGAAAAAAATTGGCAGTCCTTCCATGTTCCATCTTGCACCTGTGGAGGAAAAGTCTACAAGGTCAGAAAACAGGAAAGCAATTCTTGTACAACTAAGGCAAAGGATGGAATCACAGAACCAAGAAAGTAACTCACAGCTCAATCCTAACCTGTGTTGGGCCAGCTGGGCCAAGTGGCCTATGCTGTATGCACAGGAGACGCAGTAAAGTATGTTTGGACCACTCTTTGAGTCAAAGAGGCCAGGACAAGCATGTGCCATCCTCCCTGACACAGAGAGCGGTCCAAACATGCTTTGCAGTGTCCCTTGTGCCAGCCAAACTTTGCTGGCCTAACTGTGCTGGTCTAACAGGTTAGGATTGCACTCTTAATGCATTAACTACATACTACAGCACACCCCACTGTTTGCAAGTTTGTAGCGTTGAACATTTCTTTCCACTTTTGACCTGTTTTGTACCCATCATCTGCAAAACAGTGCCAGCATAACCACCCTAATTTTATTAACCCCCCAGGGAACCTGTTTGCCAGGCGATGTGGGATTAGCTCCCTTAATACTTCTTTCTTACTGGCTGGTGCCTGGCCACAGCCTGCATCTTATTGCCAGGGGTACATGAGAAGATGCATGATTTGATTTGCTGCTGGAAGTGCTTTTGGCATTTCCAACCACTTGCCAGGCACGACTGTAACAATTGCCCTGGGAATAACTAGTCATTGTGCTCGCCGGTGACTGCAGCCGCAGCCTCTGTGTTTTAAAGCAGCAGGGAATCTGCAAGGACTGCTTCAGTAGTCTAACCTGATAAGATGCAGTACTAAGGCCTGACCTGATAAGATAAGTACTAAGGTCATGGGATCAAATACCAGCCTTGGCCTGTTTTTTTCCCCTGCTAGCACTGCAATCTCCCTCCAGCACCTGCTCAAATTCCCTCTTCTATACAACAGTTAAAGGTATAAACACCCTGTCCCAGTTTTGCATCAGGTACCTAGTTGGAGCTGCCAACTCCTCAGGATTGGCCTGGCGTCTCCAGGAATCAACAATCCCCAGGTGACTCCTGAACAGAGCCATTCTCAGCTCACAGTGTGCCTGGGGCAGGGCGATGTCATCGGGGGGCCCCAGCGCAGCCGCCCTGCCCCTGTGCACTGATGGGCCGCACCTCCCTGCACCCAGAATCGCTCCATTTGGGAGCGATCCAAGCACAGGGAAGGGTAGGGGAGCTGGAAAGGGTAGAGTGTGTGTGTGCTGTGCTGCTGCGCCCTGCCACAGCCAGCGCCTGCTGCGTTCGTGTCCCCCTGCGGCACCCTCCCTCTGCCTCTGCTCCTAAAAGCATTCCTGGAGATGTTAACAGAGTCTTCTTGGCCTCTGATTAAGAGAGCTAATCAGTGATGGGATCTGGGAATAAGGAAGCGGAATGCTGGGCGGGACTTACGCATGATTGGCTGCCCGTCCATTCCGTTCCGCGGCTGCCCTGGCCTTGGGGGGGCCTGCTCGCTGGGGGAATGGGTGGGGGGCACCGGGTGCCTGGGCGAGCAGCGGTGGGGTGCACCAACCGGGGGCAGCCCCCCCCCGAGGCCAGGGCAGCCACAGAACGGAACAGACGGGCTGCCAATCACGCATAAGTGCCGCCCAGCGTTCCGCTTCCTTAT
This sequence comes from Lerista edwardsae, assembly GCA_029204185.1. NCBI lineage: Eukaryota > Metazoa > Chordata > Lepidosauria > Squamata > Scincidae > Lerista > Lerista edwardsae. The sequence continues at coordinate 49,600,827 of JAJKFI010000002.1, read as the reverse complement.
TCCCAGATCCAGTGATGTCATGCAGGGGGAACGCAGGGGAACTCAGTTCCACTAGTTAAAATTAGGGCTGACTCCGGCCACTTAACTCTCCCTCCCCCCCTCCCAATTCCTCTGCAAAGAGCTTTTCTTCTTGGTTGGCCAGCACTCAGAGGGTTAAAGGGAGCGACTCCGGATTCCTAGGGGGGCGAAGGCAGTGATGTCATTCAGGGGGAACGGACCAGAACGGGAGTTCCGGATCCTAACGGGCTCCGTGGCTGGTTCCCGACAAGTGCCAATCAAAAGTGAGTTCCTGTTCCTAAATCATTTGAATGACACCACTGCCCAGATCCCACCACTGGAGTTAATCCTACACTCAGCTGGCCTGTGGGGCACCAGGATGCAGGTGCAGGCTCTGCTGCATCCTGCAGGCCAGCCTGGGACCATGGGGCAGTGTAGCGGTAAGTACACAAAGTCATTATTTCCCTACTCCATGGTTTCTCACGTGTCTACTTAGATTTCTGCCAGGTCTTTGGCTGGTGCTTGAGTGGTCCCAAGGGGATGCAGTGAGGCAGGGTGGTGCGCATAGGATAGTCACGGCACCGTTGCCATTGATGACTGCACCCTGCCCTCCCCCAACCTGCCTGCCAGCATCATGGATCCTCCCCTTCCTGCCCACTGCCTCCCCTCCTACTACCCTGTACCAACTCACCTCCAGCAGTGGGAAGAGGCCCCAGGGCACTGCACTCACGGAGACCCTCCTCACGTCTCAGAGCACCTGTTGGAGGCCTCTAAGACACACTTCCAGTTTCCCAAAAAATCAGAAGTGTGTCTTAGGGCACAATCCTAACTAGCTCTCCGGCACCGGGCTAAGGGCAATGCAGCTCTGAGGTGAGGGAACAAACAGTCCCTTACTACTACTAAAGTTGGTTAGGATTGTGCTTCTAGAACCTCCCACAGCCATTCTGGGACATGGGGAGGCCACACACGGTCTCCCTGCACCTTAGAAAACCCTCCGGACGCATCTGTAAGGTGCAGGTTGGTCGACCCCATGGACCCTGTTACCTGTGGATGCCGAGATTGGACTGTATATTGATTATGCAACATTTCACTATAATTGATTGCCTTTTTGTGCTTTATTTTCCCCCCTCCTCTTATTGTAAATTTGTCTTTCCCAATAAATAATATTGTATTTGCACCAGTGATGTCATGCAGGGGGTACGCAGGGGGTACGCAGGGGTACGCGAGTACCGGTTTCTAGGATTACAGCTGGCCCCGCCCATTCGCCCGCCCACTCGTCGACTCCGCCCTCTGCAACGTTTGAATTTCCTGCATGTTTGAGTTGCCTGCATGTTCTCAGAGCCAGGCAGGCAGGCAGGCAGCGAGCAGAGCCTTTCCTTTCCTTGCCACTGAAAAATGAGTTGCTCTGGGGTTTTAACATGATGCCAGGCCTCCTTAACATGTTCTGGGGGTGCTGTGGAATACTGTTGCAACTGTTGGGTCAGTTTAAAATCATCTGAGGCCTCAAAAAGGGCTTTTTTCATGTCACTTCCTGCCATGACATCACTTCTGGCTTATGACGTCACTTCCGGTGGGCGGGTCCCGACACGTGCCAATCAAAAGTGAGTACCTGTTCTTAAATCATTTAGATGACACCACTGATTTGCACCTATATCTGATTCGCTCCTCTTTTAGGAATGCCAGTTTCTACTGTGGTTCTCAATGGTCAAAGTTCCCTTAAACCGGCATGTTTCGCTTCATGTGTAAGCGCACTTACGTTACGTGTGTCTCTGAGCAAGTGTGGTCATAGGGGGCGGCTCAGGGCCTTTGTCTGGGTCTTGACCAAGGGAGGCAGACTGAAGTCACAAAATGTGTAGCAATCAAGGGGAATATTTTTGGGGAAGTGATATCAAGGACAACTTTGGGGAAGTGTGTTGGCACATAGCATTGCGGGCTTTAGATGTGGTGTGTCTGTCTGTGAGAGGAACAGCCAAGAGCTTGGGTGGCTTGGAAATGATGAATACCAGAGCTGGCAAAGCCCCAGCCTAGTACTCACTCATATAATGATCCTTTGCACTTACACAGATTGCCTTGTGCGCTTCATGGGGCATTATCTCATCAATGCTTGCGCCAAGACTGTAAGTTTGATCAGTATTATAAACCCCATATTTCAGGTGGGTGCATTGGGGCGAAGATAAAGTTGCTGATACCCTACCAGTAAGTCCCTGGTTGCATAGAGATTTGAAACAAGTAACTTCACAGTGCATGCTCCAAAAGGTTGGCGCTATAAAGGGGAGCAGTGAACTGTGGGACTCCTTGCCACAGGAGGTGGTGATGGCATCTGGCCTAGGTGCCTTTAAAAGGGGATTGGAGGAATTCTGGAAGAAAAGTCCATTTTGGGCTACAGGCCCATGTGGGTAGTGCAATCCCCTACTTAAGAATGCCAGGTGCAGGGGAGTGGCAACAGGATGCAGGAATCTTGTTGTCTCGTGTGCTCCTTGAGGCACCTGGTGGGCCACTGTGAGATACAGGAAGCTGGACCAGATGGGCCTTTGGCCTGATCCAGCAGGGCTCTTCTTATGTTCTTGTGTTAACTGGCTTTTTTCTCACTGGATGCTGAAAGGTAAGAGAGAGCAAGTCATGATTCACCAAACTGCACACCATGCTAAGCCTGTTATGAGAACAGAAGGCTTGTTTTTGACCTAAAGACACAGCAGTGGACCAGCCTCTTCAGGAATCAGGACCGTGGCATGTGGAGCGGGCGCTTTATTCCCTTGCCCCTACAAATTCAGATGCCGAGGCTTCCTGAGGCTGCTGTTTGTCTCCAGGAGGATGTTTTCACCTGCATCAATGGGCTCTTACCTCCCAGGTTAGAAGCTGGAAGGGCGAGGGAAGAGGTGAGGAAGGAATCCCGATTGTGACAAAATTCCCCTCTCCCATGTTGCAGCCCCAGTCCATAGGGACATCGATTGCATGTGTGATGTAAAAGCCCTAATACATTTGCCACTTCTTGAACCAGCCAGTTTCCAACCAGTGAGCCATGGCATATTAGCAGGGGCAGGACCGGCCTTAAGTCAATGTGACCAATGTCATCACACTGGGACCTGCGCTTTGGGGGCCCCTGCACCAGCATAGTGAGCATATTGCCTACTGCTGCAGCCGGGATCTCTATGGGCCGTAGGGCAAGCAGGGCAGCTTTACCTTGCGCTCTCCCACCTGCCCCTGCCTCTGAATGGCCCAAATT